>JABFEA020000048.1:17797510-17810653 GCA_019775915.2 Cyphomyrus plagiostoma | reverse complement strand
GTCCGCACTGCCCAACACACTGGCTCATTCTCGACCAAGTCTGCACTGCCCCACACACTGGGTCATTCTCCCGCACGTCCGCACTGCCCCACACACTGGGTCATTGTCCCGCACGTCCGCGTTGCCCCACACACTGGGTCATTCTCCCGCATGTCCGCACTGCCCCACACACTGGGTCTCCCCCCACACGTCTGCCGGCGGCGTCCCCCTACCCTGCTGATGGCGAGCAGGAAGTCCAGGCGCTCCGAGCGCCGTACCGAGTGCCGCAGCTTCCAGTAGAGCAGATGTTCCCAGGAGAACACCAGCAAGCTCAAGCCCATGGCCACCAGTAGCATGTAGAAGACCCCCGCCATGTTGTCGATGTCCAACTTGGAACTCATCACCTCCTTCTTCTCATTGCGGCAGATGCCGGTCAGCCAGACTGTCTGAAGCTTCTGGGTGTCACCTGTGAGGAATAGACAGAGTAGGCTGAGACCACGCTACGGGACCTTTTCATCATCCTCCTCATTATCATCGATGGCTATAACTGTGAGAATTACCACATTATCATATGTGTGTTGAATATTCATCTATTTTCATCCATCCATCTCCTTTAACCACTTGTCCAGTGCAAAATCACATTTCGTTAATTTCCATTTTTGCTTAATTATTAGCTTCCTCCACATTGTTTCCTGGGTACAATTTTTTTTTACTTATTTATAAATATTCCCTCCACCACCCCACTCTGCAGAGGACTGCTTTATTTCTATTTATTTATTTATTTACTTCCTCTAAAGGGGGAAAAAAGGAGAAGAAGGGGGAGAGAGAGGAGGAAAAAAACTGGGTACACTTCATAACGACATCGCAAATCAGTTTACGGCAATCGTAATTAGCGTTTAAGTACATGGTGCTGTCTCCTAATAATGAGCTGATTACTTGATTGATTAAATTCTAGACCTTTCGGCAGAGGCATGGCCGTGGGCCGCCGGCCCGCTCACCGTCAGCCAGGAACTGCAGCAGCGCCAGGTCAATCGGCCGCTTCCAGCGAGACTCCTTCTGCAGGGCGATGCCGTAGCCAGTGGTGGCAAACACCTTGCCGCTGCCGATGGTCACCAGCTTGCAGCCCTCGTCTTTCCCTGCCATGTAGTTCAGCACGGCTGCGTCATAGATGAAGGCATCCAGCTTCCTGTCAGCACGAGCGGGGGGTGTCAGAGAGTATCGAGGGAGTATTAGGTGGCTGTCACACCATTAGGCAGTAACATGAGAGTATTAGATATGTATTGCTTCATTATGTAGTATTAGGTACATAACACTTACAGCATATTAAGCAAGTAATATCCCCTAATGGGAATATAACCTGTCATTATGCAGTAATATAACAGTATTAAAAGTGTAACTTGTGATTATGAAGTATTATAAGAGTATCAGACAGGTAACCTCTCATTATACAGTATCAGATGGGTAACCTGTTATTATGTAGTACTGCATGAGTATTACATAGCTAACCTGTCATTATGCAGTAATGTCAGAGTATTAGACAGGTGCAGTAATATGAGAGTATTAGATGGGTAACACTCCCTCACCCTGTTTTAAGGCTGTTGAGCGCATCCTCCACACCCTTCTGGTTGTACTTCACCATGTGGGCGTGCATTTCTGGGTAATTGCTGCGGATGTTCCTCTCCGTGCTGCCGTTGGGGACCGTGCCGAACCGAAAGGGTGGGTACTGCTCCTGAGGCTTCTGGAACTGTGGCAAGACAAACGGACAAAGGTGAGGATGCCAGGAGTCATCAGCAATCTGCATGGAACCATGAGAAGAACCCCAGGATAAGGAACATCCAGCATCTCAGCATTACAGCTGGACATGAGGAGTTTTTGTTTTGGATGAAAAACACTCCCGAATCATTTTTACTGATACTGGGCTTGTCATGGTTGATTCAGAGCACATTAATACCAGGCACAGACAACAGGGAATTTTATTCTAAAACTGTGCAATCCTTACTGTTTAGAAGAAGGAAATATTTACTAAAGCAATCCTGTTTCAGCACATCGCCCAAATGACTTATATTCTCCTGCGACTTGAACCTGCATTTCAGAAGCGCTTCTGAAACCATCCGTTTAAGGTACACAGACACAGAAATAAGAAATGTTCCGGAACGTTCTTCCTCGCTTCCTGGCTGCCTGTGAGACACCTTTGGATGTTTCACGGAAGCTGGCATCTTGAATTCACAAAGGATTTGCGTGGACCCTCGGTGGGTGAATGGAATTACAATGGAGTCTGGAGTCACAGTGTGTCTGTAACAGAACTTTTCTATGCCCCGTTCCAAATTCTGCCTCCTCCGGACACTTCCAGAAGCAAAAGAATTTGAGATGAACTTCAGAACTGAAGATTTACAGGTAGACTGTCAGTCAGAGCTTAAATCACGTTCATGGTTATGTATGAATAAGTCAGCAGCAGTCGAGTGTGTCCACAAATCATTCCTACAACACATTTTTTGGTCGTCGCTCAGGGCTCCCGAATCTAGAGCAGCTCACAGGTCCTACGATCTGGAGTTTCGCCTCCCCTGATACGGGTCCAGGGCCGCATACCTTTTTGTCACTGAGCCCAGAAACAGTGTCGATGTACTGCTCCTGGATCATGAAGGCAGCCAGGTTGGCCGTGTAGCTGGCCAGGAAGATGACGGCGAAGAAGGCCCAGACCAGCACCATGATCTTGCTGGTGGTGCCCTTGGGGTTCTCGATGGGAACAGAGTTGTTGAAGACGATGCCCCACAGGAGCCAGACAGACTTCCCGATAGTGAAGGTGGGACCGCCGGGATCTGAGGACGGGGAGGTGGATGCTGGTGTGAGGCACTGACAGCATGTGGCGGGTGAAGTGTGGTTCAGTGGGCTGTGATCGGAAGGTCGCTGGTTTGAGCCCGAACTCAGCAGAATAGTCACATGTCTGTGGGCCCTTGAGCAATGCCCCTAAGCCCCAGCTCCACGGGCAGCACTGCAGGGGGCTGTCAAGCTGTACATGTGTGTTATGGAGAGCAAAACTGGGTAGGTGGAAAGGCAGTTTCCCCACGGCGATCAAGGGAGTGTCATTCTTACTATTAAATTGCATGATTCTCTGCATCCTGATTCAGAGGCAACGTAAATGAGGGAAAGTTAGGATGATTAAAATTTGGAACGTAATTGGATTGGTCTGGTTTTGGGGCCCAATATCTCTAACAGCGCCCCTGTCCTGATTTCGAATGGTCCGTTTGGACTGCTCTAGACTACTTAATTATGAACTTTAATATATCAACATTAAATATATATTTCATTGAGGGGACACTACCTAAAATTAATGAAATAATTTAATACCAAGCAGCAACTGCACCGTAATTTGTATGGCACACACAATTAAGCCTTAACTTTTTTTTTTTAATGCTCTGTATTCCAATTTAAATTATTTTGGATGTTTATATCGTTTACACGGTTCTGCATAATTTTATCAGACCAACACAGACCTGTTCGTATTTAAATTAACAGAATTTTTATTTTAACATTTGGGATTTTTCGTTAACTGATGGGGAGGAACATGGCCGTCAAGTGAGAAATTGATACCAAAATTTGCATTTTAATTGAGCTGCATTTGTTTATATGGTATTTAAATATCTTAACACTGATGTCCTTTTGCAAAATTGCTGCCAGTGTTTTTTTAATCTGGATAGAAATGCCTGTATATGATCTGTCCAGCATGTTTATTTTCACTGCTGAAAACCCACTGCAGACTTACTTTGAATCCTAATCCTTTAATATCATGCACAAACAAAGTCACTAAACAAACTTCTGGACGGGTTCAGACTTTGATGTTTACAAAGTGTCTCCCGAACAATGACGGAAGAGTTATTTTGTCTTGTCATCCAGGAAACCCAATCACTCTAAAGTTTACTGGGTTATTATAAACTGCATTATAAGCTACTTTGTCTGTATCCATATATTAGTTGGAATTATTGCAGTAGTGCATATGCATATGCATATACAGGTATAGTACCAAGAAAAGGATACTCACCTTTAGCACTAATGAGGCTGCGGTTGTAGCCAACAGGGCTGAAATACTCAAAGACGAACACAGTAACAGCCACCACAGTCAGGCACATGACGAACATCATCACCCACACGGCCGGGCTGTATGGTTCTGTGGCGGGAAAAATAAATCTCTCAATTCATATGCCCCGATTCCTCGAGAAGATCACATGACAGAGGTTATGAGTCTCTGATTGGGTGACACGTTTGCTGGAACCTCTCTTACCCAGGAAGGCAGACGGTGAGACTGTCCCGTTGCTCCTAGCGACCATCACGCTGATGCCAGTCTCCACAAACGGTACGGAGAAGTCGATGATCTCCGAGCGTTCCTCATTGATGGTGAGAGAGCCGATGGCCATGTCTGCACGCTTGTAAACCACCTGTCCCAAGAGAAGCAGAGAGAAGGTGTTTTTGCTCTTTAGTGAAACCAGGTGACAAGATACCTTCTCCTTCCAGAATAACTTTATAGCTGCACTTATTTATTTAACAATTTTGTTCAAAGTGATGTACAAGTAAGACCAATAATATATTGCAAAGATAGCTGTCAAGGAATGAAATATTTTCTTAAGGCAATCCATAGGTCCAAGGTAGTATACATATCATGAATCAGACAATAACTGTTAGACTGACAAAAGCAATGAAGGAGTAAAGTCCTGCTGAAGTAGATTTATCGTCCACCCAGTTTCTGTGACACGAAGAAATGCAGTAAATGTCAAGTCTGTAAACAAGTAAGAAAATATTACATCTGCCAGGACCACTTATAGCCAAAAAAGACCCCAGATTGCACTCTTCCAAATGAAGATAGTATCAATGCTTTTAGACAGAAATAAAGGTAATACTGTAGTGCAGTGGTTCCCAACAAAAGCATGGACTATGGAAAACACTGCTTCATTTTATAACAGTGTTGCAAATTTACTGGTTTCATAATATCCATTGAAATCCAACTGAAAAGCAATGTTTAACATATCTACACATATCACCCACACAAATATTATCCTTTTATTTAGTAACGTATTTTATTTGAGTGATTCATTCAGTTCTGTTCTTTGTTCTTCAGCTATTAATTGCAGTTGTAGTCACTGGCTCCCAAAGGGACACTAAACACAAATGTTTGGTGTTTTATGTTATTGCAAAGGTGTTACTAATTAAAAAGCACCCAGTGAGACTGCTGTGAACAACACAATAAGGTACTGACAGATATTTTTGTTGAATGGAAAGCAAGTGTCCAGTCTAAGGACAAACGTCAGTAGCAGTAGCTGTAGTATATGTATCTGGCCACAGCTCACGCACCTTGTCTGACAGGGATGACTTGCTTGAATTCTCTACTAATTGCGTCTCCATTGTATTATCTCAGCTACCTTTTTATCTTCTGCATTCACCATGCAGGCTTCAGCGGTAAATCTGCCATTTCTGTTACCCACATGCCACCCCCCCAGCAGGGAATGGCTTGTCTGGATTGCGTCCCAGCAGTCCAGTTTTCAAGCCCTCTCTTCCGAATGCAACCTTTTTTTGGCCCTTTTAAGCCACTATTGAGATATAACGTCATAATTCTCGTCATCGGTGGTATAGGTGTGTTGTATATGACCCTCATACCCCGGTTTTTTTGTGTGTCCACCTTCTTGGGGAAGGTGTCCTAATATTTTAGGGTCATGCCAGTGGTCACTGTACTCCCATCTGATGCTTTGTTTTGGCCACACAAGAATTTGATCTTACGTTTTAACATCAGAATGAAAAGCATGTCGTTTGTAAGCCTGGTCTCCATATGGACAAGTTAGACTATTAGAATATTTTGTTAATCAGTTTGTACAGAAAATATTTGCAGATGTTAATTCATGATTCTAATCAAAAGGATCAATCTATAAAAGGGATCATGAAGCCGAGAAGGAACTAACATTTACCCACACAGACACCTTGTGTGCATCTCATCACACCTGTGATTTGGCACATATGGCCAGATGGCATTGAACCCCCAGCGACTCCTGACTCCTCACCTCCCCAATCATTCCGTTCCAGGTTCCCCGGACCAGCTTGCCATGCTTGCCGTTGGTCACCAGGTAAAGGTCGTAGGAGAACTTGATGTTGCGCGACAGCTTCTTGAGGATGTCGATGCAGAAGCCCTTGCAGCAGAGCTTGGTGTAGGGCTCAGTGTGACCGACGATGCTGTGGGCACGTTAGCACGTTAGCATGTTAGCACGTTAGCATGTTAATGTTTTCCTTGCACCAAGACTCTCACAGTGTCACATTTATGGAAGCGTTTATGTGCATTCTCATGGAAACAACAGCAATTCTTCTTCTGGGATTTGAACCCATAACTGTTTACGTGCTGAGTTCAGCACCTTTATTAGTAGGGACTGCAGGTATGTTATGTTTTTATTGAGTCAGGAAGCCCTGGTTGAGGCACTGTCGTTATGCTGTCCATGAATCAGAGTACACAGATTACAGGCTAATGATAACATTAGCAGCCATTGGGGGGAGGCGGAAGATGCCACAGCTAATGCTAATGCTAGTCGGAATCCATAGGATGTAAGTAGCAGTGGGCCGGCCGGCCTGTGTGACGTTGGAGATAAAAAAGGGGGAGGGTGGAAAGAGCAGGCCGCACGGCATGTCCCCCGCATTATGTCACCGCGGCGACAGATGGAGTGACAGTCGGGGACGACCGCAAGCAAATCCGACACATTAATCAGAAACAAACAAAGGAGTAAAAGTCATGGCAGAATGCTGGATTAGCGGCTGGGCGACCCGCCCGCTGGGGGTCATTCCCTCTCGCCCTAAGCAAACACAAACAGCTCAGCTCCTCTGATAAACCCAGATCATTTGGACATCCTGCTCATTTTATCCCCTCTCACTGAGTGCTCCTGATCCTTATGTGTGCAGCATCGGCTCTCCGGCGATGAGTGTCATCTGATGACCCTTGACCCTCGGAACAAATCTCAGTGCCCATAATGGAATTAAAGAACAAACTTGGCTGGATCAGTACTACACTGTCATGCTTCAAGTATCCTGGAGAGAGCCGGTGAGAATAAAAACCAACTGGAGATGCCTGATGGCGGGATTAACAGGGATGAAATGGCAGGGATGCCTGCGGTTCTGCAGTAACCTGGTTATTGCACTATGGTGGGGCTGTGGGCGTGGCTACCCATTACACTCTGATGCCCTTAAAGGGACAGGCACCTCCAAAGACTACTTGCAGCTAGCACCTGGCACGGTCCAGCACAAAGGACTGCCGAAGCAGCAGCAGGTGGAGTTCTGGTTAAGGAAGCAGGGAACCAAGGCCTGCAGGCTCTAAATCCCTAGATGATGATGCTGTTATACCCTTGAATAGAAGTCACATGCTTTCTTAATGTTTTATTATGTGTAATAAAACTAAATAAAAAATTTATATAGATCATCTTTAATAAACATGTCCCTACAGAAGTAATATGTACATTTATAGTACATTTCCAGAAGACTTGCCATGGTTCCCACCATAGCACCATAGCTTTTAATGTGAATTTATGTGGTTAGGCAGCCAATCACGTGAATTCAGCAGGAGTACATGTGACCCATCTGGTGCAGAAGCACTACATGCTGTCTGTTTTATTCAGATTTCTCAGCTTTGTGAATTTCAGAAATACATCCATAAGCAAATTATATTATTAATGGATCATTATACAGTTTGAAAAGAATGTGAAGAATGGTGACCTTCAGCCACCTTCAGGCCTTGTTAGCTAAAACAGCTTGCTAGCTTAAAAAAAACCTCTCTTGCCTGAAAGTTCAAGTTGATGAAACGAGCAAGCAGTGTGAAAAATGGAGTAAGGGAAGTGATGTGTGGAAGCTAGATGACGTACATGGACGTGAATTAACAAGAAGGAAGCGCACAAGTGGAGTGAAACAGAGGGAACAGGAAATAAAGGACCAAGAAGGAAGTGCACAAGTGGAGTGAAACAGAGGGAACAGGAAATAAAGGACCATGAAGGAAGTGCACAAGTGGAGTGAAACAGAGGGAACAGGAAATAAAGGAACAAGAAGGAAGCGGACAAGTGGAGTGAAACAGAGGGAACAAGAAATAAAGGAACAAGAAGGAAGCGCACAAGTGGGGTGAAACAGAGGGAACAGGGAATAAAGGACCAAGAAGGAAGCACACAAGTGGAGTGAAACAGAGGGAACAGGAAATAAAGGACCAAGAAGGAAGCACACAAGTGGAGTGAAACAGAGGGAACAGGAAATAAAGGAACAAGAAGGAAGCGCACAAGTGGGGTGAAACAGAGGGAACAGGAAATAAAGGAACAAGAAGGAAGCGGACAAGTGGAGTGAAACAGAGGGAACAAGAAATAAAGGAACAAGAAGGAAATGTACAAGTGGGGTGAAACAGAAGGAACAGGAAATAAAGGAACAAGAAGGAAGCTCATAAGTGAAGTGAAACAGAGGGAACAGGAAATAAAGGAACAAGAAGGAAGCGCACAAACGGAGTGAAACAGAGGGAACAGGAAATAAAGGAACAAGAAGGAAGCAGACAAGTGGAGTGAAACAGAGGGAACAAGAAAAAAAGGAACAAGAAGGAAGTGCACAAGTGGAGTGAAACAGAGGGAACAGGAAATAAAGGAACAAGAAGGAAGCGCACAAACGAAGTGAAACAGAGGGAACAGGAAATAAAGGAACAAGAAGGAAGTGCAGAAGTGGAGTGAAACAGAGGGAACAGGAAATAAAGGAACAAGAAGGAAGCGCACAAACGAAGTGAAACAGAGGGAACAGGAAATAAAGGAACAAGAAGGAAGCAGACAAGTGCAGTGAAACAGAGGGAACAGGAAATAAAGGAACAAGAAGGAAGCACACAAGTGGGGTGAAACAGAGGGAACAGGAAATAAAGGAACAAGAAGGAAGCGCACAAGTGGAGTGAAACAGAGTGAAAAGGAAATAAAGGAACAGGAAGGAAACAGACTAAACGACAATTAAGGAAATATACAGGTGGAGAGAAACAGGGCACAGGAGATGGAGAAACATGATGTAAAAAGGAAGGAAGGAAATGTAGAAGTGGAAATAGAGAGCACTGGAACTAAACAAAAAGGAAGGAAATATATGGTTGGAAGGAAACGGCACAGGAGATTAAAGAACAGAAAGTAAACAGGAAGGAAACATATGAGTGAAGGGAAAATGAGGGCAACAAAGTAAACAATCATGAATTAAATGTACAAGTGGACAGAAACACAGAGCACAGGAGCTAAACTCTAAGGAAGGAAATATAGAAGGGGAGGGAAATAGAAGAGAGGATATAAAGGAAAAGGAAATAGCAGGAACAAGCAGAAAATGAAACATACATGAAGGGAAACAGAGAACAGAGGAACCAAATAAAACAGAGGGCACAGGAGATAAATGAAAAGGAGACAAGTAGAAAGGAAGCATACATGTGGAGGAAAACAGAGAGGAACAGATAAAGGAACAGGCAGTAAACAAGTAGGAAGGAAATGTAAGAGTGAAGGCAAACAGAGGATACAGGAGCTAACAAACCGAGAGTAAATAAGCAGGAAGGAAACATACGAGTGCAAGGAAATGAAGGACATGGTAGCTAAACAAACAGGAAGAGAACAAAGCAGGAAGGAAATGTGTTAATGTAGGAAAACATGGGGCTCAGAGAATAAACGAAGGACATATAATCAAACAGAAAGGAAGGGGGGAGTGTGGCCATGCATGCATGTCCTTAAAAGGGACAGCCCTAAGACTCCAAATCACATGGCCCAATGTCCAGCAGCATGGGGAACCGCACCTGGCTTCCTGCCACCTGTCCCACTGCCCAGAAAAGAGGAGTGTGGGCCTCGGTTAAAGCTGTGAGTGCCCATTACTGAGGCAGCCGCCGGAATGGGGCACAGACACGGCAGTAATCTATACGCCGGTCCCTTCAGTAGCCTCCTTTCTTTGACTATATGATTTGTACCTGTTCTTTTTTTATTCATTTTCATGATTTATAAGGTTTTCTACAAACTGCATGTGAATCAGTTCTTTTCTGACATCAGTAGGTAAGATCTGTGAACAGCGCTACATTCGGCTCAGTCGTTAAATAAGTAAAGCATTTATAGGCTGTTGTTAATCTCCAAACGCGGGAGTCATCCTGGACGAAGGAACAATACAAGGGCCACCACCTCCTCACTCATTTCAGCGATATTTGTTCTACGGGGACAATATGAGAACCTCCGTGTCAGACTGGAGCCTCTGTGCCATCAACTTTACTTCCTAGTTTGTCATACGACAGACTATAAAATCCTCCCTTGACCCTTTACGAGGTTTTCCGGGAAAGATCAGGGTTGGTGGCTCATTTTGCACAAAGCAAAGACATTAATGAAACAGACACCATCGAGCTGACGGTCAGCGATGAGGCAGTTTGTGGCCCCGCGTGTGTCTCTTTGCATGCTCTTGTGTGCGCATTCTGCAGCTTTCGCGTTTTTATTGTCAGGTGTTTCCGAGGGACGCAGTGAAATTCTTGTGCCGTGTTTGCGGGGGAGGGGACAGGTGCACAGGCGGGGGGGGGGGGAGGAGGTGCGGACAGCCACAGAGCTACACAGTACTAATAAACTGCAGAAGTGGAATTGATGATAGTGTCCGGTATAATAAAATATAATTAATTAGTACATCATTTATACAGAATGGCCATAAAACGGGGAGAAAAGGAACAGGGAAGCACTAAAGTGTGTCAGATGTATTCCTTTGTTAAGGGAAGGAGTTAGTCCCACCCCCTGCCCCCAACCCCTGGCCCTCGGGCCCTCGGGCCCCCGGCTCGGCACGGCTCTCACGATTCCGTCTTGTTGGACTGGCGCCGGCAGGGTACGGTGTTGCTGACGCAGGTCCCCGTGGCCGGGTCCACGTTCTCCACGATGACGAAGGGCCTCTCCTCCAGCGTGGCGACCGTCAGGTGCCGGTTGTCCGACACAGGTTGCATGTAGCGGCCATAGCGAGGCCACACCGGGTAGCGCATCTGCAGGATCCCCATCTCATAGTTCCCCACCTGACGGGGGGGTCGGGGGGGGGGAGGCCAAGGGGGCAAGATCAGCACCCCCTCTGCAAAATCTCATCTCATGTGCAGAGCGACGCGTTCTCGGGAAATCTGCCACATGCAAATAATGGAAAAACAGCAGGTACAGGTTTCGCCTGAACAATATCTAATGAGTTAGCATTTAAGGGTAATAACTGAACCATGTCCGGTCTCCTAGAACACACAGATGCATGCTGGGATTGCCAAGGTCCACCAATACAACCTGACATTGACTGAAAATCCTCAAATATATGCAGACAACACAAATTAAAGCAGGTACTGTACTATACATAGTGTGTTAGATTCCCGGCAGATTTTTTTGATTACTTAATTTCTTCATTTAGTAGTTTTTGGACAAAAAAAAATCAAATTATAGACAGTGACGCAGAATCTGTGTAATGATGCAAAATCATTTTTGGTGATTAGCAATGTAATTAAACCGATAACATCTCATTAAAGTGGATGGGAATCACATAGAGACAGATAGCTAGGTTTCACACGGGGGATGAAGTCCATTAAGTGGGTCTCCATTCAGTGTGATAGATTAAGATGCCCTTACCGACATCCAGCACAGACACACCATCACAATCCATCATATCTTTTTTATTTGCCAGGACAAAAATGTTCTGAGTGCAGAACGAAAAATGATTCAGAGTGATAACCAATCAGATTGTAAAGGAGGTGGGTCCAAACAACTAGAGGACCAAGATAGGAGATGGGTCCAAGACATCTAATTGGTTGGTCCCACCTTCTCTATTTGCTTGGGCCCACCTCCCCTTCAAACTGACTGGATATCTCTCTGAACCAATCATTTTTCATTCTGCCCTCAGAATATTTTTACACAAGTAAAACTAGCACTAGCTGCCTAGGCCGCCCTCCATTGACCATACCGAAAATTAATTCATCTGTTGATTGATTGGCACGTTTGTCTAGTAACCTTTTTGTGTAAACACGTGATCACTTGATCGGTGTGCCTAAGCTTTTCCTGCCCTGAGGTGCTTCACTCCCTCTGTCTTCCTCTCACCCCACTGTGACTAACTGCGCCCAGCTTGACTACTGCATGTAAAATGCCATATGTCGGGGGGGGGAAATGGAAGCCAGGCAGGTCACCACCGCATCTCCACTACGCCAACAGACGGCTCCCTCTCCACCGCAGTGAAGGGCTGCTTCACCCCTTTACAAATGTTGGAACAGCACGCTGGCCTGGTGCAACTACTACGTTTCACGATGAGAGAATAGTGCAAGGCCGCCCTCTCGCTGGGCCACTTCTCTAGTTATACGACTGCATCGCCGTGCCTCTTGCTAAACGTGGCATCTGATTTGTGGGCCATTACATGGGCTGGGAACCCAGCTCGATTTTATGGACGTCCGTAAGTTATAACGCGCCGGTGTGAAATCGCCCCGTACCACACCGGCGCCGAAGGACTCCGTACTTCAAAGTGTCATGCTGTTTTCCTAGGTGCGGCTTTCCGACCGTGGCAAATTGAAGATTCAGGTTGTGTCCGAGCGGCGGGGGGGGACGGAATCAGTCTTAAAGGCATATAGTGGGGCACCGTGCTTCTTAAAGGGACACGCTAATTATGAAAGATAAGCGCAGCTGCTGCTAATCTGGCATGTAGGGCCCAGGCAGACGTCTGACAGTGAATTTTCCTCCGCTGTTGTCGCCCATAACTAAGGGTCCTGAAGCATGATGAACGTTCAGGAAGGGGGGGGGGGGGGTTGGGGTCTCAAGCTGAGCATAAAATGGAAGGAGGAGAAATACTGTAAAATAATATGCCAGGAATTGTTTGCTGCTCGTCTGTCTCCCGAGACACAGATGTGTTTTTATGCTCTCATTCTGACGAGAGTAAAGTATGGTAAATTTTATCGTTCTCAAGGTAAACAAAGTGGCAGCTCCAGCGTGGGGGTGTGGATCCTGCTCCACACATGCGTGGAATTTGCAGCCCCCTCCTGTGTTACTACAGTTTCCTTCCAAAGTGCAGTTACGCTAACTGGTGTCTCTGAAGTGCTTGTGGTGTGTGTGTGTGTGTGTGTGTCTGTGTGTGTGTGTGTGTGTGTGTGTGTCTGTGTGTGTGTGTGTGTGTGTGTGTGTGTGTGTGTGTGTGTGTGTGTGT
>JABFEA020000048.1:17758662-17776887 GCA_019775915.2 Cyphomyrus plagiostoma | reverse complement strand
GAATGGGCAGGGGGGGGGTGGGGGTGCGGAGATGGAGGGAGGAAGAGATGGATTTAGGACTGGGGGAGAGCGGGTGCCAGGGCACACACGCACGCGGGCACGCGGGCACACGGAGAGAGTGGCGAGCAGAAGCGACGGCAGCCGGGATGCGCTGAGCAGGAACGTCGGGATGAAAGAGTGAGTGACAGAGCGTCAGTGCGTTCCCGGGTGCGTGCGTGTGTGTGCATGTGCGTGTGCATTTGCTCGCGCTGCTCCGAGGGACGCCTGACGAGAAGCTCAATCCGTAACCCCACCCATACTGGAGCAGAAGGAGTCACGCCGGGGTGAGTATGGGGGGGAAACGCCCCCCCCACCAAGCTACAGAACTCTCCGGACCCGTTATCTCGCTGTCCCGATCTCAGCAGGAAGGGGGCCGGAGTATTCCATGGGCCACTCTCAGATCCGGGAGGTCGTCGGGGTAGGACCCCCCCTTGAGGGTCTGGGCTGCAACTCTCCGTTAGTCTCCATGAGTCCCTGCGTGGTGTGGGGTTCCAGGTCCGGTGATGCCGAGCTCACATGACGGCCAAGAACCCTTGCAGAACTCCTGGCACCTTGTTGCTCTGACTTGTGACTTGTTTTAAATTGGGGGTGTCCTGTATGCCCCCCGTCCCACACACCTACTCCTGTGTCCGTTCTGCCCCGATTCGCTCGCTCAGCTTGTAATCCAGGATCTTCCCCACACCCATGTCATGGGAGAGGCTTGTGAGACCGAATCATTATGTTGTAAGGATTTATCCCCGTGTCTCTCTCTCTCCCACTCTCTCTCTCCCTCTCTCGCACTCTTTCCCTTTCTCCTTCTCTCCACCCCTCTTCTCTCTCTCTCTCTCTCTCTCTCTCTTCCTTTATCGCCCTCATTCCCTCCCTCACAGAAGTTTCTGTCTTCCTTCCTCTGTCCTTGACAGTGTCTCGCTACCTCTGTCTGCTTCAGCCCGGTTCCGATCCCGTCCAAATCATTCCACGATAGCATTGCCCCCCCCATCCCCCCCACAGCCTCCTTCACGTCCCCCTTCAGCACGAGTCAATCTTTCAATGGCCTCTTTCGTATCTTTGCTGTCTTTGTCATCTACCCAGAACTCCTAAGGCTTTAGGATTCCACTGAGACTGGCTAAGACTCTCTCCTGGTAATCAGGGTGCACTGGCCGCTTGACAGTGGTTAGCGGTTAATGGTTAGTGGTTAGTAGGTAGTGGTTAGTAGGTAGTGGTAGCTTCAAGTCCGCCGTTGTCATGCCGGCAGAAATGCAGTACCGGGGTAGGGAATGCCGGCCTCGGTGACATTGAGATCCGTGCCCGGCACCCGGCGACACTCGTAGATATTTCTAATCAAACAGACGAGTCACAGACTCGGTGACCTCAGCCCGAATGAAAGATGCCGTAATCAGGGTTTCGCCGATAGGAGTTTTACTGCTCTGTCACTGCGATCCTGAGGTGCAGCAGCTGAAATAAGGATCTCCTGTACGGTGGGACAGCTTTTTCTTGGGAGGGACAGTGTGGACTTTATTCACCTTTGCAGAACCCTGTTTTACGCTATGGTCAAATGAACAGGATCACTATGCTACCCACAGCCGCAGAGATGGCACTATAAAACAGCCCATAATCATCTGTTCTGGGGGGGAAGCTCTTGGTCTATAATGCTATAATGTTGTCTGTGAAAACATGGTTGGGGGGGTTATGACACCTTTGTGTAGTTAAAAAGCGCGCAGCTGGCTGCAAAGATGCCTGGCTGCAGCAAGTGATCCACATCTTGAAATTTATTCCAGTGAACACGACTCTCACATCCCCTGCACATCCCCATGCACATCCCCTGCACATCCCCTGTACATCCCCATGCACATCCCATTCTTTCGCAGGGAGGTCTTTAACTGGCCTGTTTACTCGGCATTGTCTACAGATCTCCTGTTGATCACTCTGCTCATGCTACACTTATAGATTTGTTGGAACTAAAGCCCATCGTAACCCGGGAAGAGGCATTATTTGGATTTATTTTGTTTAGCAGACGGTTTTGCCCAAACTGAAATATAACTTAGGTAAGAGAGTCGACAAGGGATAAGTGCAACTAGGCTGAGCTTCCAGTGAACGCCCAGGCATGAGTATAAGCAGGATTGGGGCAGAAGCTACACAGCATCTTCCAGCAAAACAAGAACTTAATATGGCTATTCAATGACAAGAAGTGCAACCTTAAGTATATTCAGGAAACACAGAGTGGTATCAGGCTGTAGGAGATATTTCTGGGTCTTGAGGCATTTCTTGAAGGTGGAGATCTGGAATCTGATATCTGGATGGTTTGGGGGTTTTGATTGAAACTTCCTTGTTATTGACCAGTGGCTGATCACCTTACCTCCCTGCCGGAATTCCCCAGAAACCATCCCTTCTGAGGCAACAGGTAATATTACAAAACGGAGCCTTCAAGTTCAAATCCTGGCTGGGAGCTTCTGTTGTACCATTAAAGGTGTTCCATGAAGTGGAATCAATTCAATCTGAACACTCAGCTGGTGAAAAACATTCCGCAAGTCATTCTGATGTAACCCCCAATTAAGACCATTGGGAATCAATGTCTGATGATTATTTCCGATCCTAAACACAATGTGCATGTTTTTATTAAGATCTTGGCACATTCACATGTTAGGCAAACATCTGTTCACTTTCTGATAGATTCTAGGCTCTTTAATGGCAGACAAACAGGTTGGTGGTCTTGGAATTCAGTCCAGCACAGGGTTAGACGATGGACACAGTCAAGGGACACAAGGCTTTCACGCGTTAAGCCTCTCAGCTGGAGTTCAGTCCAATTCAATTTATATAGCGTCTTTCACAACAAGTTCAGCCCAAGGCACTTTGACAAGAGTGTGTAGCGATCAGGTATAACATCATTTACGCAATGCTGGGAAAAGGGAAGAGGGAAAGAAAGAATGCAGTGGAGGAGAGTAAGTAAGAACTCCAAAGTAGGGGGATAAAAAAACCTTGGGGATCCAAGTTGGCCTGGAGCCCCCGACCCCACCAGCCTGCTAACATTATAGAACTGAAGTGTGTGTGCAGCCAATAGGTGACAGGTGACCGATGCCCTTTGTGTGTCACTGCAGACCTTTATTGCCTCTTAGATTCAGCACCAGAGCCATTCGCTTTCCACAGATTTTACTCAGCAATCGGCAGCCGTCCGGCGCCATCAATACGCCAGGCGTCCTCGTGGCTAATGCTAATCCCCCCGCCGCTCGCCCGCACTCGCTCTCTGGCCCGTCGCTCTCTGGCCCGCGCTCGTTCTCTCTGGCCCGCGCTCGCTCTCTCGCCCGCCCCGCCGCCCGCTCACTGCCTTGCAGAGCCGCGGCCCATTGCCCGCCCCTCCCCTGGCAGATGACGCCTTTTAGCGCGTCACCGGAGGAGGGGGGAAGCGAGCAGGTGGCACGGGGAGCGGGGCCGGCGCTATGCGCGGGAGCCGGGAGAGGAGGAGACACGGCAGGCGCGCCCCCCACAGGTCGACCCGTGCCACTGCGGGAGGGTCACACGGCAAAGTCACAGCCTCCCTGGCGCCACTGGCGGAGCGCACAGCAGTACGCTCACGCCGCGTCAGGCCCGCGGGTCCAGGACACCCCAGAAAACAGACCTGAAGCTATTCAGCTATTTATGTGGGGGTGTCGTGCAGGATTTTGGGCACGGTAGTACAACAGCAGTGTCCAGTAGGGATTTGCGTGACGTTTTGAAGCATGTACCCCTTCCCCCCAAGCCCCCCCTCGCTTGGCTTATTAATAGTCATGCTCATGTGACACTAGCGGGAAAATGGAGAAAAGGAGCAATCTCGCCCACAGGTGTCCTCCAGGGAGCGGCTGCATTTAGCCAGACGTCTTTGGTATTGACCAGCATCTGCTCACCTTACCGCCTGGAACCTGCCACCGGCTCCCTTCCTGGCTCATGTTTTCATTGTTGCTGTTAACTGAACCATTGCTTGTGTTCCCTCCATATCTCCCCTCTTCAAACCTGTTCCTCTCTCCCTCCATCTCTCTGTCTATATCACCAGCTCTTCTTTTCTTCCATCTCTGCCTCCCTTAAACCTGTTCCCTCCTTCTGAACTGTTCCTCTCCCTCTGTCTTTCCCATCAAAGCCGTTCCTATTTCCTTCCATCTCTCCCTCCTTGTGGCCTGTTCCTCTCCCCCAACTCTCTGTCTATATGATCTGTTCCTCTCTTCCTTCATCTCTCCTACCTTCAGACCTGTTCCTCTCTACCTCCTGTTGATGGCATTTCAGTTTTATGCACCTTGTGTAGAAGACGACACGCCGTTTCAGACTGAACTCAAGAATGCCCTCCTCCCCTGGTTAAGATGGCCTGATGGTTAAGGAATTGGTCATTAAAATGAAGAGTCCTGCTCCCTGTACTCCTGCAGAGAGACCAAACTGGAATTTCACACAAACAATGCTGTTTATAAATGGGGGGGGCTGAAGCTCCATTCTCTCCTGTAAATCACACAGTGCCGCTGATGAGGTTGGAGCCACATTGAACCTCCGTCCTGATTTCCCATGATGCTCCGGCACGCCTCCGTGGTGTCCGCAGACCCTGAAATGTCCTTGGCTGTTCTCAGGCGCTATTAGGAGATCAAAACCCACGATGTTTCACCTCTGAAAATGTTCCGAGGACCTCAGATGGCCGGAGTGTGACAGGAGGGGCTGTGAGGTCAGCAACGTGCTCATTGGGACGTTCCGGGGAGCTGCCAGTGACCTCCGAGCTGATTGTATGCGGGACCCGAGTTTGCCCCGTCTGCAAAATCTGCAAAGCCTCTGACAGTGTGCCTGGAATGCGCTGCCGCATTCAATGCAGCCCTCAGAGGTCTCTGCGTAAGTCCGGCCAGCGGAACCTCTGCGGAATCTGAATACTTGCCCTTCCTGTCTCCGATTTTGCGGCCACCATGGCCCGCCTCATAACCTCTCCCCCACGCCCTCGTTTGGTCATGGCTGGACAAGCACTAACACATTTTTTCCAGTAGCGGGAGCCCACACACTTTATTAGAATTACAGTTTTTATTTTCTCAGTTAAACCCTTTAATCCAAAGCAACAGCCATGAATTCAACTTGATATTTTACTGAAATAATTTTGGTTGAATGCTTCACTCAAGGGTACAACAGCAGATTCCTTCTCATCACAGCTCTCACCGGTATTACATCTTTCTTGGCAGCTTGGATGATTCTGGAAGTTCAGTAAATCTGTGTGCAATAATAGTCTTTTGTGACCAAAAAATTAGTACAATAATAATTTTATTTTACTCATCCATTTTACACATGCATATACACACAAATATTTATTTCTAGGAGTTTTTTCTGTATTTTTTTCTTGCTCTTTTCTTGCACTGAACAGGAACAGCACTCCATGTTTTTGTTGTACATTTAATATGCAGTGACAAAAAATCTTCTATTCTATTCCCAGCTCCCTTCCGCGGGACCCGGCCAGGAACATGGAGTCACCTCTCACTTTGCACGGTCACACTAGTATTCAGCGAGTGCAGGAATTCAGCGGCAATAAAACGTGCAGAAAATTGTCAAACTACATCACTTGAAAGTGTGTATCCCTGCCGCTCCGCTCCATAACATATTGGTAAGCTGTCCATGAGTCACGCCAGGCCCAAACTCACCAGTCATCATCACCTGCGTTTCACATCTGTGTCGGCATCTTAATGCCCCCTGCAGGCCACTTGGAGCATCTCACATAGATGTGAGTCTCACTACGACAGGTCTGTGAAGGAGCTGGATTGTGAAGCCAGGAACACTGCGGAGAGAGCGATATAAAGACGAGCAGACTCCAACCAGAAGGTGACCTGTCCGGTTTGGATCCGTAGGAGAGACTCTCGGTGCAGGAGAAGCGAGGACATCAGGGGAGAATCCTCTTCTTGGATGCTGGGTTCTCTGGGAGAATGGACTCAGGGAAGGGGAACAGAGCTATGTGAGGGGGAATTAAGGCCCAGGAATTAATTACATACCCTCCATTTTCCATTCCACTTCTGGGTATCCAATGACAGTCATTGCCGTGGAGGAATGACAGGGCCTCAGTTCACGGCTGGTGGGGGTCACAAGATCTGTTTCTGGAATGATCCGCTCTGGAATATTTTCAGACGGAAGCGCTGGCGTGATGGAGCGAGCGCTGCCCAGTCCGGTGTACGGCCTGATGGTTTCTCTCTAGCTCTGAAATAACCCATAAAATGATGGGGACGGACTCTGCGATGGGATGCCGGGTGACTGGGCTCGAGGGTCCCGCTCTGTGCCCTGCAAGGCGCACTGTAACAGACGGCACGCGCAAAGCCACGGGCCAGATCCGGCCGGCATGTGGCCTCCGGTGCCAGCTCTGATCCTCGCGGAGGAGGGAGATGGGGGCGGGCCGTCGTTTAATTGACAGAATCCGCGGCCAATCAAATGCATGCCGATAGCCAAGTAATCATGCATACACAGTGAGGCACGGTACACAAGCCAAGAAATAAAAATACAGTCACGGTGGTATATTTACTAAATTCTAATTAGCAGAGTAAAGATTTCACTTTAACATAGTTATTAACGTCCCAGGAACCTGATCGGCGTAAGCAGTAAGAAGATGGGTGGCTGTATATTTATAGGGTCCAAGCAGCGAAAGCTACGGGATCCCTATATGGTATTATTAATATGCATTTCAAGCCAGTCATTCACTGTCTATTTTCCAACGTAACATCCTTTCCACTTTATCTCCAGAGGATCGGCCTTGATTTAATTAAAAGTGCGTGTAGGTAGCTTGTGTATTTAGTGTGTGTGTGTGTGTATGTGTGTGTGTGGAAGAGTGGGGGGCTTATCCAATCCCTCTATGCTGTCCATCTACAAGACTTCCTGTCCAGGCTCAATCCCAGCTCCTTGCATTCGCACAATAATGACAATGACATTGCGGGAGGATTTTGTAAAACGTCAGCAAGCCCCCCCCACCTAGATGGACGCGAAGCCCAGGTTGGTGCCGCGCCCGGAAGCTACAAAGTAGTAATGTGGGAACACCCAATTACCCGTCTGAGCGACTATCGCCCATAAAGCCCTGGGTCGACGGCTTCGTCCTCGCATCAACCCGCAAATTGCTGCTGGGCTTTCTGTCGACCGGAGCTGTTTTCTCTCTCCACAAGAATGGGATTATTATTTCAGTTATCGGTTTGTAAAAAATAAATGGATGAATTGTGTGCCTGAGATTCTGGCGTTTTTATGGTCAAAATCGAAATAAAGCCGTATTTAAAGGCGCAGCTGTAGCATTGCCCAGAGGTTTCTGTATAATGGAAGTAATTTCATGTGGCCCCGAACAGGGACACAACGAAAACGGCTCCAAAAATGCCAGCATAAACTGCACCCTCATTAAAGCACACTGGGCATCACATGACATCGTTTTATGTATTTTTTGCTGGGCAGCTTACCCCTGCAAGCACGGGTTGTTTACATCAACGGCAATTAACTTTTATTTTTGTTTTCGGTGTCTTTCAAGGACAGCTTGTACATTGAGACAATTATTTAAATCTAATTGAATTAATAATTCCTTTGAGTCTGTCTCCGGGACTATTATTGTACGTTGCGGCACTGCATTATAATTAGCTGTAACGAAACTAGGTTTGTCTTAGTTCAGTATGTTCGCATGTCAAAATTTAGCAGAAATAATTCGATGGGTACGTTATTGTTTTGACTAAATTTGAATAGATTTCGCTCGTGTCGTTAGCTATATTATGAGGCTTATATTTTCGGTATGTCATATCGGCGCATTTTATTATCTTATAGTAGAAAGAGCGCACATCATATTCTACTTTCGGTGGCCTGCCTGTAGGCGGCGCTGTTCGCCGCGGTTTCCATTTCTTTGCTCCAACCAACCTGTGACTTTCGCACTCTGTTACGTGGCCAGGCGCCGTCGTCACTTCCGGATTCCCTGCTCCGTCTTGCTGACCGACAGGGCTCGTCGGTATCGGTACGATGGCGGCGGTACCAGCAGCGCAGTCCCTCCGGGTGTCTGAAATCAGGGACCCGTCCGCCTTGTTCGAGCGCTACAACACGGAGGAGATCCGAGCCATAGAGCGCAGAGTCCGTGGGGAGATCGAGCAGAAGAAAGAAGAGCTGCGGCAGATGGTGGGCGAGCGGTACCGGGACCTGATCGACGCCGCGGACACCATCGGCGAGATGCGCCAGTGCTCGGAGAGCGTGGTCCTGTCCATCCAGGACATGTACCGCTATTGCAGCAAGCTCAAGCAGGGGAAGAGCCACGCTGCGGTCGGAAGCAAGCCGGAGGTGGGCATGTCCTTAGCGTCAAGCCAGCTGTCATCTGCGCACAGTGTTGGGAAAGTTACTCACAAAAGTAACCCATTACTGACAGTTCGGGAGCAGAAAATAGAAGTCCGCACCAAGGTTTTGTTTCGACCAACCAGTTGAGTATAAAGTCACAGTCACAGAGTACTCAGCTGGTTGTTTGAAACAAAATCTTGGTCTGGATTTCTACTTTCCGCACATGAACTGCTTGTGATGCAGGATCGTAGTTGGAGATGAATAGATAGGGGGGCTGAGTCTCTACTGGGGTGGGAGCTATGGAAAACGTTTGCGATATAAAAAGCTATTCGTGACTTAAGGCAATAAACACACATTTATTGCCCTTACTGTGATGGATTTACTTTTAATTTCCCTAACACTGTATGCGCAGATATGTCCTTTTTACGTGTTACCTGCATTAACTGGACAAGCAGGTTTCTATAGCAAATTAATTTTTCGGTGCAGTGTTAGAGTGTTTTTTGGTATTGTACGCGCATTTCAGAAATAATGTTAGTCCGGGTTCCTGGATGGACCGCTCCGTGTCTCGTACTATTCTGCCAGGTGACCCAGCGGCAGTCGCAGGAGAAGTTCTTCTGCATGGCGGCGCAGATCAAGCTGCTGCTGGAAATCCCAGAGCACATCTGGAGCTCCATGGAGTCGTCGCAGTACCTGCGGGCCACGCAGCTCTACCTGCTCTGCTGCCACCTGCACGGGTATCTCCACCTGGAGGCCGGAGGGCCGCATTACAGTCCCGTGCTCGCCCGCTTCCCCATCCTCGTGCGCCAGGTCGCCGCTGCCGGTCACTTCAGGTTAATGATTTCTAAAATATACTGTTTATGGTGTTTTCTTTTTTCATATTTCTCGGGCCCATAATATTACTAATTGTCCCAACCAGGTCTACCATCTTGCTGGAGAGTAAAGCCCTGCTGCGTGGCCTGGCCGTGTCTGACCAGGCAATCGCGGACGCCCTGGCGTCCACCATGCTCCTGGAGGGCAGCTCACCCCGGCAGGCGCTTGCTGATTTCCTTCTGGCCAGGAAGGCATCCATACAGCAGCTTCTGAACCAGCCGCAGCACGGTACCCACACCCTGCTGGAGGAGGTTGTTTAGAAAACATGCTTGCTAATGATCCCCAGTCCTGTTGGTTTCTGCTTTTTTAAAATAGTATTTAGAAGAGTAACATCAGTGTAGTGTTGGTTCTAGACCATTTCAACTGGGCAGCCAGACTGGGACCAGTTTTTCTGTTCGGGGGGGGGGCACGTGCATTTGACTCACACGCTGCCCCCCTGTGATTTCTCGTTTAGACTGTCTTGCTTCTGCAAGTTTTTGTTTCTGTCGTTAACTTGGTTTTTCACCAACTGAAGCGGCTGAGCTACCCCGGGTACCCGTGTGACGAGTTTGTTATGAGGATGTGCTTATGTTTGTATATGTCGACTGTCTCCGGCACGCATTTTAGCCCACATGAATAAATGTAAATAATAATGATAGAATATTGCAATTATTTCACACCCAAGTAGCATATGTATTTCGGGGGGCTATGGGGGGGTGCAAGAAGCTGTCACTGAGGCGCTAGCCCCCCCAAAACTAGGTCCACATCAATGAGAGTTAAATATGGCTTTTTGTAGCCAACCTAAGGCTGTCAGCGCTCTGTCAAACTGCCTCCTGTGTTTTGCCCCAGGGGCGGGTATTAAGAGCCAGGTGTGCTCTCTGGTGGAGCTGCTGGTCACCACGCTGTACCAGGCGTACGCTGTCTTCTACCTGCCGCCCGCGGGGTCACCCCAGGATCCGTGCCTCAGCTGCGGCCTGCTGTTTTCCACCCTAGAGGGCGCCACCTCCTCCAAGCCGGCAGGTAGGACCCGCAGCCGACTGTTGACGGGTTCAAGTAACCTAGGCAGCCCCGGGTGGCGTTCGTGATGACGTTTGTGTTCTGTGCTCCCCCAGGTGGTAGGAACAGGGTACTGCAGGAGGACATGGCCCCGGGGGGTTGGTTCCGGTATCTTCCATCCTCTGTTACGGAGTTCCAGCCTGCCCTGCGCTCACTGGCCCAGCCGATCCAAAGGGAACAGCTCCGGGATTCGCTACAGCAGTGGATCGACACGTGAGTGCTGCCCAAGCTGTTACTTTAAACGGGGCGGTTAGGGAGACGGAAGCTGTTTGTGCCGAACGGTAAGGAGGCGCTTGGTGTGGCAGGTGTAAGGAGGACATCCGCCAGGCCGTCGGGGGCCTGCTGGTCTGCGTGAAGAGCCTGAAGGCGCTGGCGTCCATCCGCGACGCTGTCTGGGACCTGCTGGCCAGCGACTCCGTCAGCCAGAACTGGGCCGCCGTCTGTCAGAGGCTGCTGGGGCGCCCCCTAGCCTTCTGGGAGGACTTCCTGCAGCAGCTCTTCCTTCAGAGACTCCAGGTGGGAGCAGGGCAGCAATCTCTAGGTTACAAGTGCACATCCCTAACTCCTGGGCCACCAGAGACACATGGGATAGGCCGAAACCGTGTTCTAGTGAGGGTTAGCTTACTTGTGTTCTGCGCTATTCTATTCTATTCTATTCTATTCTATTTTATTCTATTCTGTTCTATTCGATGTAACAGGTTCTGTGTGACCTGCCTGACGGCTTAGTTTAGCCGTTAGCGTGACAGCTAACCCTAACCCTAACCCCTAACCCTAACCCTGAAGCGGTAAAGCTAAATTACTACTGTGCCCCCCCCCCTCTCCCCAAACCTGTCTGCTCAGGCACTCACACAGGAGGCCATGGATGGGATCTCCGCCAGCTGTAGGCAGCTCCTGTCTACGTCACTGCAGGAGCTGGGGATGGGTACAGCTCCTGGAGATTCCAGCGGGGTGGCGCTGTTCGAGGGCGACGTCGCCTCCTTCCTGTGGTCGGAGTCGCCGGGCGACCTGCCGAACGACGCAGCATGGGTAAGCGCCTCTCTGCGGGGGGCGCCAGCGCCAGGGCACCCCGGGGGACTGGCCATGAAGACGCGCGCCGTGACCCCTCGCGTGCAGGCCTTCTGTGCCAGCCTGGATGCCCGCCTGCGGCTCCAGCTGGACGACCTGCAGCACTACCTCCCCTTGGAGTCCGACGGGGCCCCGGCCCCCTCCGCTGGGCTGGGCCGCTTTGCTGACGCTGGGGTGGTCCAGGAGACCCTGAGGCTTCGCTGCCTGCACTGCATACGTGAGGTTCTGGCGCTGATCCGCTCCGAGCTGGACAGCACGCGGGGCCGCGGTGGGTTGGCGGCTTCCCCGCCTGTCCTCTTCATGGCCAGGCTGGGCCAGTCCATGGCCGAACTCTGCCCTAATCTGCAGAGGTGCATCCTGGGAAATGAGGGAGCCGCAGGCAGCGGGGGGGGCTCCGCAGCCAGGGCCCCCCCCCGGCAGGGCAAGAAGCTGGGCAAGGCTGGCTTCAAGGTGGCAGACGTGAGTCCTACCCAGATGGCATGGGCTGGCCTGAAGGAGGAGCTCTTGTCCTGTAGTATGGAAGCCTACCGGGTCTGGAGCTCCGCCCTCTCCAAGGTTTGATATAGCGCCTTTCCACTCCCCATTTACCTAATTAAGAAGCTGCATTGAAATTTCAGACTAGCTTAAGATGCTGGTGCCAGTGTAGGTGTCAGCGTTCTCCCCACTTGTCCCACAGGTGCTGGTGCAGCGGTTCGCCTCCCAGCTGCACGCCGACTCTCCTGGCTCCATCCTGGGGAGCACCACCACCTGGGAGGAGCTGGAGATCCAGGAGGAGGCCGAGTCCGGGAGCAGCGTCACCTCAAAGATCCGCCTGCCTGTCCAGGTGAGGACTTGGGGGGTGCTGTTACCGCGGCGACCCGTCGGGTGGCTCCGGGCGTGTGAGTTTGCGTGAGCTGTCTGTCCTGTTCCCCCTGCAGCCCTCCTGGCACGTCCAGGCCCTGCTCTTCCACCTGTGCCTGGGGGTAAACCGGGTGGGCGGCCATGCACTGCCGTCACTCACCTTGCAGGAGTTGCTGCGCGGCTGCTTGGATCAGGTGCTCAGCGAGTACGAGAGATTCGTCAAGGAGGCTCAGAGCAAGGTGTGTCTGTCTGCCCCGTCACTCTGACCTTTCACCTCTGAGCTCTGACCTCTCACCCTGGCTTCTCACATCTCCCTCCACCAGGACTCTGCCTCCTCCGTCACACAGAACCGGGCCCTGCAGCTGCTGTTTGACCTGCGGCACCTCAGCGCCACCCTCGGTACCCGGCCCGACGACGGCAAGGTGGCACGACCGACGCAAGACCCCAGGTAGCTCCCCATCCCCCCCAGCTGGGTCACTGCCGCCTCCTGCTGTTCCTCGTTTGCTCAGCCCCTCTCGACCCGCAGGATCCAGGATGTGTGTGACTCCCTGGAGAGCTTCATCGACCCCTTTGACCTCGACGTATTCACGGTGCCCCTGAACAGCAACCTGGCCCGGCTAGCTCAGAGGACCTCGGTGCGTTTATTCATATGCCTGTGTTAATGTTGGATTTTTAGTTATAGTTATAGACTAAAATAATTATAAAACAAATCAGGGCTCTTGCTCCGTGTCCCAGTTCCCCTGTGATTTGTTTTGTTCTGCGCAGGTCCTGCTAGGCTTGCTTTCTGGACCAGAGCGGCCATTCACCCCCCGCACTGGGAGCAGCGGTGCCCAGGAGCCGTCTAACATCCTGCCCCTAGCGAGCAGCCAGTTTCGGTAGGGAACCCCCACACGCTCGGTGAACAGGCATGAGGTGTCGATCACGCTCGGTGAATAGGCATGAGGTGTCGATCACGCACGGGTGAACAGGCATGAGGTGTCGATCACGCACGGGTGAACAGGCATGAGGTGTCGATCACAGATCTGCAGCTGATTTGTTTGGATTTATTTACATTCTGACCCCGTTCCGTCTTTTTTTTTTCCGGCGGGTCATGGTTCTGTATGCGGTTCTTCTAACTTCCTAGAAGTACAGATGACCTCATTGGTCCGTTCTTTCTGCCCTCAGGTTTGGTCTGCTGCCTCTGAGTATGACGACGTCACGAAAAGCCAAGTCCATCACCCGGGGAGCAGATGTCACTCGCCCCCTGGTCAGTATGGTGGGAGGGTGCGGGTGGGGGGGGCACGCACCAACTTAAGGCTTCTGGGCGTCACTTCTTTTGTGGGCCAGCAGGTGGCAGCACAGTTAATGGAATGACCCTAAAGGTTTCAGATTCTACTCCGGGGGGGGGGGCTCTACTGTAATACCCATCAGCTTGTGACTTTTTTTAGTACAAAACTTACACATAGCAGTTGAATGTTTCTGGCACTTCCGGATTTGCCTTGTGAAACTCCGGCCGCCTGGATCAGTATAAAATGTAAATGTTGCACCGGCACTTGGCTGAGATGTCCGCTGCTCTCTCCGCCTCCAGCTGCTCTGAGAGCAGTGTCCCCGTGGAAACAAGGCCCCGCCCTCGGACGTCATGGTGACGGGTGACCGTGTGGGTTTGTGGTGTGCCCCTTGGGGATTCCCCTTTTGACTGGCCACGTTGCTGGTGCTGTTGCTTCTGGTTGGCGTGTTCGGGGCGCTCCGTGTCTGCTTCCTACACACAATGCTGCATGTATTTTGTATTCCGCTGAAATGGGGGGGCCTCCCTCGCAAAGCGACTGAAGCCTGCTTATCCACTTCTGTGCCGTGCAATTTTAAGTGCGTGTTTAAGTTTGTGCTGTTCAACACATGTATCCCTCTAGTGGCCACTCTGAGTATCACACCATCACAGCGTAACCCCCTCCCCAGACATGTCGGATGACGCGTGCAGAAACCGACCATGCTCTGCTCAACAAATCCTGATGCTCCACCCCTATGTTCTCTGCCCCAGGCCACGCCCACCACTGCCCCGTCTGCAGAGGAAAGCTTCCGACCGGGAAACCTCTTCAGACAGCTGGCCAATCAGGAAGAGGAGTCTGCCACGCCCTCTCTCTTCAAACTGAGCTGGCTCTCTGGCATGGCCAAGTGAGACTGAGTTTGAGTTTTTTTTTTTTTTTTTTTAAAGGGGTGGGATTTAAAGTGTACAAAGGCTTTGTATGATACAGCTGTGTGAATATATCACAAGACATTACACAATTGAAGCTTTTGGTTTTATTTTAAATCCAAGTATGTGATTTCTTACCCTTGGTCTGGATGTTCCACTCCCACACACAACCCCATGACCTCATTCCTGGCATTAAAACCAACATAATCCCAGATCAGGATTCGTAGCCGTTTCAATTACTTGTTTGTTTTTTCCATGGCAACGCGAGCGGGTGAAATATAAACAACATTACCCAGAAGTGAAAACCCGCTTGACATTTCTTGGAATGTGCTACCTGAGTGTCTCACACACACACACAGACAGAAAGCCACGGCCTCGTGACACAGGAAGGTGAGTCTGACATGCCTCGTGTCACAGGAGATGAGGCAGGAAGTGGCTTCCCGGCACGCTCGCTCTCCCAGCTTCATGCGGCAGCTACTCGCGACCAACCATCATCTGACCGTTGTGGCAGCTTACAGGCAGTGACGTAAACCCAGGGGAGCCCACGCTCGTCTTTAAAATATCAGCCCGTGCTTTTTAATTAGCTCTGTGGGTTGGGCATTGTGTCTGTGATTGAACAGTCATTGGGGCAAAGTCCTTAAGCCAGAAGTTACTGCAGTTAACATTGGACAGAGGCAGACATTTCAGGTCCAGAAAGTAAAAATCCAAACCAGGATTTTGTTTCAACCGACCAGTTGTGTACTTTGTGACTGAGACTCTTTATGCTCAACTGGTAGGTTGAAACAAAATCCTGGTTTGGATTTTTATTTTCTGGACCTGAAATGTCTGCCTCTGATGTTGGACACATCTTCTCTGACACATGCAGTGTCAGAGTTGTGTACTTAATGACCGATTATTTCACTTGTATGATATTTATTGAAAACTGCTTCTGAAGATGGCTTCCTTCGTAATTGCTGGGAGGGGTCTGTCTCCGCGAGGAGACGATACAAGGCTTCTGTAGGCCGTTCTGCACACAGTGACGGGAACGCGGGCCTTTCTGCTACTTTCCTTTGTCAAGACTGGACACAGAATGTAGCACAGACACATTCAGTAATCTGATAAGTCTTTATAGCCTGAAGCTGCACAGAGCCACACAAACGCTACATATGTTTACATCACAATATTGATTTGTGCCGATCTCTGCTGTTTATCATTGTAACTTGTATAATAATTCATGACTGGTATCTTTTTAAATAACCCCGCAAATCTACTTGTGCCCCTTTGAATCCCAGCTGGACTGCCAGTTGGTCCCTGGAGCCATCTGAGTTAATCTGAGTTGTACCAAGGCACAATCAAGCTTTGTAAGTGGATATAAGTTGCCTTAGATAAAAACACATTTGTTCCAGTAATAATGTGACAACACATCTGCATGTTATACATTTGTATCCATAAGTAACAGTAGAAGCCTACACTGTAACTTCTCTATTCTCCTAAAATGCAGTGTGATTTCCCACAAACAGCCTCATGTGGAGCGGTGGCTGGGTCTGACTCCGCCCCCTCCGGGCGCTGGGTGCATGTCATTGGTCAGTTCTTGAGGTGGTTGCGGCGGTCCAGTTTGCTCATGACCTGCTTGATGTCCACTGGGCCGCTGGCGGCCATCTTGGCCTTCTCCTCCTGTGCCTGCTGGTGCAGGATGATGGGGTGGATGCCCGGCTTGCGCTTTCTAGCGTTCTGCTCCAGCTGCGCGTTCCTGTGGGGGGGGGGACAGGTAGGGAAGACGTCGCCCTGATGCTCTGTCTGTGTTTTATTGATGACCTTCAGGCTGCTGCTGGCAGATCTGACTCCAGAACTAGACCTGGGGTGCTTCTCAACTCCAAGAACGCAGAGGACATATTTGTGATCTTGGCATGAGCATTCTTGCTGAATTGCCTGCCATGGAACTTGGGGTGTAATGTGTCATGGTCCTGTTCTCCTTAGAGAGGATGCATCAGGTGCACCCTTGACATTTGGGACATCTGGCAATTTTTACCAGACCATTGGAACTGGTCTTCAGCGATGTAAGATGACGTTAAACGGACGTGAGAACACAAGAACAGCCAAGTGTATCAATGCATATTGATAAACACCCCAATCCCGCCGTTGACCCTTTTGCCAAACTTGTTCATATCGGACTGTATAAATAGGTCAGATTAACTTGGATTGAGGCATCACTGAGAATTAATGGTATAATTAAAGCTCGGAGGCTCACGTGAACTTGTGCTCCTCTGGGGAAAAGGCCCTCTTCTGCGTTTCCTTGAAAACGGGAGACTTCATGTATCGCCCGAATGTGTCCTGCCAACCAGACGGTGCCAGTTACCGTGGCAGCAGCGGCTAGTGGACGACGGCGCCCCCTAGTGCGTGGGTGAGCGCCTCACCTTCTTCATGAGCAAAAAGATGTGCGTCTGTGCTGCTTGCAGCACGTGGCGATGGGGGTGCAGCAGCCCCCCCACGGTCACCTCCATCGTCCTGCCGTCGATGTTGATCCAGCGTGGAGCCCCCGGTGCCAGGAAGGTCCTGTACATGGGCATGTCCGGCATATGCAAATGAGTCCAGAATATGCAAATGAGTCTGGAATATGCAAATGAGTCCAGTATATGCAAATAAAACACATTTGTGTGTATTTATTAGCATATGCAAATGAGTACAGGCCATCGGTAGGTGTGAAATGTAGTGACACGGAATCTCCTGGACCCAATAGCTGAGTGAGAGAGAGTCAAGCTTCCCATGAGATTCCCTACGGAGCTTCGACCTCCTGGCTCACTTGTAAATATGCTCCGCTTTCTCTGTCATGGCCTCCGCCGAGCCCCACTTCAGGTCCTCGCAGGCTTCCCAAAATGCCAGGTTCTCCCCTAGGGGCCGGAAACGCGCCCCCAACATCAAAGGTACGCACTTTGGCATTTTGGTCACCCCGCTCCCACGAGCCCTACTCCCGTACCGCTGAACTCCTTCTTGAGGAAGAGCCGGAAGTCGGCCCGGCCACTGGGGTCGTTCAGCAGATCCATGAAGCTGAACGTCCAGCGTTCCACCCTCATGCTGGTGGGGATCTCCACTCTGAGGAGAACACAGGTATATATTTACCTATATATACACATATAATAAACACTACATACGTTCAGTATAGTAATCGCCTCATGGGAGTTTACTTACACAAAAGTGTTCTGAGGGCAGAGCGAAAAATGATCCTGTGGGACAATGGTTCAGAGAGAGAACCAATCAGATTGGTTGGACCCATCTTTGCTACAATAAGATGTCTTGGTCCCGCCTCCTCTAGTTGCTTGGATATCTCTCTGAACCAATCATTTTTCATTTTGCCCTCAGAATATTTTTGTGTAAGTAAAACGCCCGTAAGCAGTTTACCGTGGCAGGTTGTGCTCCCAGTAGGTGATGTCATCAGTCAACCAAGGGTTGCTAGGGAGACAGGGTGCCAGTAACGGGTCGTGGTTCTTGTATATGCCTGAGAACTTCACCATGCTGTCGTGGGCATTGGAGACACCAAAAAAGGTAATGGGAAATATTTTCCACGGGTGTTTGAACCCAGTCTGCAGAGAGCCTGCCAGCTTCACACAGCTGAACCAGTTATTCTGTGTTCCTGATTAGCTGGGAGCTGTGGGCCACCTGGGAGACACTAACATGACTGACAGGTAGAACTTGAGTAGCTTGCTAACCACACATCCGATTTCTAATGGGGAACGTCGTTGCACCTTCTGCACATATTGTAAATTATAACTTTGAGAAGTACATACAGCACAGTGGTGTGAAAAACTATTTGCCCCCTTCCTGATTTCTTACTGTTTTGCATGTTTGTCACACTTAAATGTTTCTGATCATCAAACACATTTAACTGTCAGTCAAAGATAACACAAGTAAACACAAAATGCAGTTTTTAAATGATGGTTTTTATTATTGAGGGAGAAAAAAAATCCAAACCTACATGGCCCTGTGTGAAAAAGTAATTG
>JABFEA020000048.1:17730875-17746770 GCA_019775915.2 Cyphomyrus plagiostoma | reverse complement strand
AGGCAGTGTCCCACATTGTCCCTCAGAAACATACCCCTTGTCCCCCCTTGGGCTTATTAGCAGGTGGTCACCCTAGGTGAAGTACTACTTCACTCACCACACTAAACGGTAGAAGCACATTGCGTGCTTTCGCAATCTGCCAGTGATCTACAGCCCGCCCAAACGCCGGCAGCGCGCGCGCGCGCGCTAGCACGTTCATGGCGGTAGGCGCGCCCGCCCCGCCCATAGTCAGACTCAGGGGCGCGCTTAAACGCCCCACTGTATCGATGAAGTTGGTCCAAAGATGGCGGATTTCCTGCCGTCCCGGTCCGCTTTAACAGTGTGTTTCCCCAACTGTCTCCTTACCAGCAGCGAGGCAGAGCAGTTGAGGAAATCTAAAGAGATCGACAAGTGTATTTCTCGGGACAAGACGTACGTGACGCGCCTGGTTAAGATCCTGCTGCTGGGCGCTGGGGAAAGCGGAAAGTCCACTTTCCTCAAGCAGATGCGCATCATACACGGGCAGGACTTCGATCAACGGGCCAAAGAGGAGTTCCGGGCGACGATCTATAGCAATGTTATTAAAGGTGAGACCACGCGTGAAAAGCTTAAAAAGTACAGCGGGGCTAGGGAGGGCCGTAGTTCCTATTATGGCGGGCGTGCGCGGATCTCAGGGCTTGCAGAGTGAAGTTATGCGCGGCTTGGTTGTTCCCCCCGGCTCGCCGCCGGAGAAACGCCCATGTTCCTCGGTGGCCGGACGCCGAGCGGAGCTCCTAACTTTGGGCGGTTCTGCCTTACTTGCCATCGGGGTTTATTTCGCGATTAAAGAGCGACCGAGCGAACCGTTTTCGTGAACCGTGGCTATTTTGTTCCCCTATAAATGCTTCTTAAGATCTGCGCTAGCCGACTTCATAACACGCAGGGTGCTTAACTAAAGAGGCCGGTTTAGTTGCATGTATCACGTGCGTTACAGATTTTGAATAATATCCTTCAGCTAAGAGCGACTTAATTCTTTTTCTTGTTACAGTATAACCTTGATTACTATTTAGCAAACTAGTAGTTGGACTTCTTGAGAGCCCAAAAAGTAGTTTGGGTGGCGTTGTATACATGTACATATCGTGCTTTTGGATAATGAATAATTTTGCACTGCAAGCGTTTGACAAATCCGTGCAGGGCGACGGCGTCGATCGCTTTTAAAACGCCCCGATCCTTAGGGCGCCATGAGCGCTGGGGCTGGCCGGTCCTTAGCCAGACTGCAGGCAGGTCCCCGCCCAGCCATCGGGGGCATCCCGACACCGAACATGCGCTTCAGGTGAACACAAAACCGTCCAGATGGGGCGGCGGGGTGTCGGTAATGGGGAAACCCTCCCAAGGTGACGTAGTAAAACCGATACGTTTGTCTACTTCCCTCCCCGGAATATTTTACTCTTGGTTGCAGATGAAAAAACAAAATAAAGCCTAATTTGGTAATCCCCGTGGTATACAAACTTGAATTCTTTTGATCGACGTGGTATTTTTAATTTAAACTTTCTGTTTCAGTGGCGTCTTTAATACCACTTTCAAATACGCCTCCTCATACCACATGACGCAAAAAAAGTTCTGTCAGTGTAAAAATCCTGTTCTTTCTTAGAACTCTTTATTATATAATCAAAATGTTTCGATTTCTTTGTTAGTATTGTAAGAGACACCTGCGTCTCGGCCAGCGTTTGTGCGCGATTTTGGAGCGGGCTGTTGGTGCGTGCGGTTTTTTGCGGCCCCACGATCACCCTTAGTTGTTGTATGGCCGACTTTAATGTAGTTCCGTTAGCTTGTTTCGTTTTCTGCTCCCCTTACCCTATTCTGGGCAGACACTCAGTGATCCTCAGCCTAAGTTCAATGTGTAGGTGGACGTTTTGATTACCGACACTGTCTGACTGTCTGCGTTGTTGTTTTGCAGTTCAACTTTCGTTCTTTATTCTGTAATGCGTGTAGAAAAATTATATACCTTTTATTTGTCAAGATGGATCGTTGGATTTTGCTGCTGAATTTAGCCTCGTAGGGTAGTTCTGTGGTTCCAGACCCCGGGAAAGTGTATCTGCGTGAATATTTTTTTTGTGTCTGTTGTGATGTTCGTTTCACACTGTCGGCAAAAATGGGGCATCTGACTCCTTCCCTTTTGCAGCTGCAGGCGCAAACCCTCCTTACAAACCGATTGGCGCTGGGTCCAAATAACTTTCTCCACGGTAAACATAAACTCGCAGGTGCTGTGTTTTAAGCAGGACCCCCATCTGCACTGAACCCCCCCCGACTCCACGTGGCAGGGTGACATGCTCGTCGCTGTCTGCAAGGGAGGGGGGCGGGTGCTTTCCTGTCAGCCGGTTCGCCTGCACTGTGTTTATGAAGTTGCATTACGTCCCCCGTCCTGTCACACAAACATGCATAGAGACTTTGCTTTACTCTCTCCTCAAGTGTGTAAGTGTGTTTCTGTCTCCAGTGACGTTCTGGAAGCAGCCAGGGATTCAAGCAGGGGGGCGGAGCTTGGCTCCTACCGCGTTTCTGACTGAGCGGGGTGACTGGCAGTCTCCAACCGTAAACCTGCCTGATATTTTGATCACTTCTCTCAGCTCATGCTGAATCCAGTTCATAATCTTGTGGAAAGGAGTCTGGCAGATAAGTGCAGTGTAATTGCTTGACACTATTAAAGCTGGGTGGGGATTTGTGTGCCCTCCCCAGGTTAAGATATTTTGTTTGTGCCCTGTGCTGGCTGAGAGAGGCTCTGCCCCATCTCTGTACCCCATAAGCAGTGTGGAAGGGGAATGAATGCCATCCCTGCACACCAGCTAAGTCAAACAGAAGTGCAAAGTAGCGTCTGGTATGTTTAGGGGTTTTGAAGTTTGAGTTGTTCAGCCTCTGCCCTCATATAGTTTGTCTCCAACGGTGTCCCATTTTTCAGTATTTACGGTATTTTACAGTCTGGCAGATTGGTTAATGACGTCTGCAGGCTGGCTCGTTTGAGCGTGGGGCGGGGCTTGGCACAGGGAAGCCCGTGAGTGCCGTGGGCGTCTCTCACCTCTGGCTCTCCTTCGAGGGTCGCCGCCGCCTTCTGCCACCCCGGTATGAGGCCACCTTGGCCGTTCTGTTCAGGAGCGCTTAACGCTGTCCCTTTGTGCTCTGTGTAGCCGCCTCCCTCAGGGACACGTTAGAGGGGTGAATAATTTATCATGGCCGCTGTGGCAATCCATAGCGCGCGTGCGTACAGGCTGCCGCTTATCGATCGCGCTCGTGCCCCAGCCTCTGGGTGCGGGCACAGGCTAGTGTGTTTTGTCCTTCCATGCCGTGGGTCCGCTGGGGTAGCGGTAGGCTTGTGGTGGTGATGGGCTGTCTCACCAGAGCAGTGCCCTACAGCCCAGAATGCATCAGACCAACTCCAGTTACTTGGAGTCGTGACTTCTAACTGGAAAACCATATCTGAAGGGTTTTTCACTCAAATAGCTCTCTACACTACTGGTACGTCCAGTTAGCTTTCGTTAATAAGTACAGACGTTATAGTGACTGATCATTTTTGCTTTTAATTTAAGTTGTAATTTAAGTGGGACATTTCAGTGATCCCAACCTTCTGGGGTAGAGCCTGGGACTGGACCTGGCAGGCAGACAGCCATATGGAACACTCTCATGTCATCTATGACTGGGAAACAAGGGTCCGATCCCCTGCTCCTTAAGAGTTGACGTCTGGTATACATAGGAGTGTGTTTTGAAAAAAGGAAAAAATAAACACTGTAGGAAAGAGAGTGAGCTGCAGTGTCCGATTGGCCAGCGTGTCATTGGAAACACTGCTTAATTGGGCATTGGTGAGCTCACCAATGCTCCATTCATAGTCATGCGTATAGGAACCTGTGTTTAGTCATTCGATCACAGAGTTCCTGTCGGTCACGTCTCTTTCCTGTGGCTCATTTGCGGTGGAATATGCCTGAGAATCCGCCCCCCCCCAGTTGTTTATTCAGTTAAATGCATCAGGTTTCCCTGAGATCAGCCCCGCCCCCCGTACCTCTCTCCTCAACTCCAATCACTCGGATTTGTGACGGTGGTATGGTGTGGGGACGTCTGTCGTGTGCCGAGCTCCCGTCCAGGAATGGCTTTGGCCCCACCCCTTCCTGAATGCCCCCACCCCACCTCATTTGGGGCACCCTGATCCCTTCGCCTTGAATCACTCCGCTGGGTGTGTGGCTTGGGCCTACTTTTAATTTCCTGTGTCTCTCGCAGGCATGCAAGAACAACACTGATGTTGTTAGCATGAATGCTAATGCCATAATCACAAAAAATAAGGCTTTAAATATTTACTAAAAGTGGGGAGGGAATTGCATTTCTTCCTTAAATGGTTTCTTTGTTGTTTGGGGTCTGACATTTAAATTTAAGGACGTGTTTGTGTGCTGCCGGCCCCCCCTTTTATGAGAGCAGCATTTTCAGCCGTTTAAGAGGAAATATCTTCTCACTTCGACCTCCCTTGTTTTGTAATGTTTACAAGTTCGTTCGTGTTTTTTTTTTTTTTTTTTTTTTTTATTTGCCCGCTCTTGGTTTCTTAGTTCTTGCGCTCGCATACACACACGCACACAACCATTTCCTGTTTAAGAAACCCTCCTAATTGCTTTGATTTCGTTTTGCTCTGTGGTGTGTAGCGCTGGAGCAGGGACTGCTGTCTGTGTGTTTACCGTTCGTCTTTCGGGGGATGTGGCATGTCCTCTCTCGGTACTCCTGCTTATCAGATATTGATGGTTCGTGTTAGATTTTGCGTCATAAGTGAGCTTCACAGATTTCAATGAGGTGGTTCTTATTTCCATTGTGCATTTCAATTAAATATTCTGTGATCGTGTGTATACACTGTGAAAATGTCGACTTATATTTTATCATTTAAGCAACACTTCATTTTTTTTAAGCTGAGACATTTTAGGCCTTTGGGTGGCATACTGCTCTGAGACGGTAGGGGGCGCTCTTAACAAGGGACTGGCCCTCATTACCTTGGAGTCCACCAGGGAGCCTAACAGAGGCCTGTGCCAGCTTTACTCATGGTTTGTCTGTATTGATCTGTTGCTTTTAATGTACTGGACTTGAAACCCAAGTAGGTACCGCGTGAGGGTTCTTAATACATTTTTGCCGAACTGACTGATGACCCCTATTGGTCGTTTGTTGTCAACTTTTCTCTTCTCCCCCGAAAAGGGATCCGTGTGCTGGTGGACGCCAGGGACAAGTTGCACATCCCTTGGGAGGATCCCTCCAAGCAGACACACGGCGAGACCCTGATGGCGTTTGACACGCGCGCGGCCCTGCCAAGCCAGGCGGGCATGGAGACGGCAGTCTTCCTGCAGCTGCTGCCCGCTGTGCGCGCCCTCTGGGCAGATGGGGGCATCCAGAACGCCTACGACCGGCGCCGTGAATTCCAGCTGGTGAGTGTCCGCGGTGAGCGGTGACACGCATGAGGCTGAGGTGGAGGTCACCCGCACAGGCTGTGTGGACCCCGCTGGTGTAACCCTCAACATATCCAGAATGTTAGCTAGTTGAATACATCTCTGATTGAATTAATGATTGGAAAATAAGTTCTTTAGAGTCACTGGGGTAGGGGAGCTACAGTAATAAGTAATAAATATGGCGGCGATGATTCTGCTATGTGGATCGATGTGTAGTTATTTGCACCCTTAGGGCACGGTGTCGATTGCCATCTCTGGATTTGTCCCTCAAACAGGAAGCTGCTTCTCTCTCTCTCTCTCTCTCTCTCTCTCTCTCTCTCTCTCTCACTCACACTGGGTGTGGTGTGTGCAGTAACCTTACTGGGAGTAATGGTGTGTGCTTGTGCTGACCTAGATCTGCATCGGCGTGTTTCTGTTTGAGCCGTCGTCGCGCCACCAGTCCTTGTCTCGCTCTCGTCCTGGAATTGTCTGGGAGGGGGGGGGGAATGTTACGGCCTGGCGCTGTCTTGTGATCTGTCTGCCGTTGTGTCGTGGGGGCAGGTCAGGGCACTCGCATAGCAGGCGTGCTGGGACAGGCTCTGGCCAAGCCCTCTACACCCCTAGCTGGCGATGAGGCTCTTCAGGGTTTTCTAAAGGGGGCTCTTTAGTGTATCCTTAATATTATGCATGGGGGGGGGAATAGACCCAGTGGGGTTGCGGCGTCAGGGATGTAGCCCCCTTCCGGAATACTCCTCCCCCGGGGGCTCTCTCCCGTTTGCCGGTACGTCGCGTCCTGGGCACTGCAGCGGCCGGCCCACACTCGCCAGCTCATGGGGGTGTCCTCAGGCTCTGGGCGGGGCTGGCAAAGATTCCCCGGGGAGGGGTGTGGGGTAGGAGTGGCGGGATCACCGGTTCTGCCGTGAGTCACTCGGGCGGCTCTTTATGACCCTGTGACGCTGTGGGTTTTGTCATCGGAGGCCACCAGGTGGCACTAATGTTTCCCTCCCTTTTTATAGACCAGCCTTGTGTCCAATTTCGGGGTCACATGGGGTCAGACCCTGCATGTGCTCTGAGCGTGAGCACGGCTCTTTGCTCACTTGGGTGTCGGACTTTTGGCCGAATGGGCACAGATGCCTGCTTATCCTTCTCCCTGATCAGGCAGGATGTTCTGGAATGTTCTGCTCCCCCTCCTCCACTTTGGAATAAGAGAGCCGATCCTTCTGTCTTGAATGGAGGACGGTACGGAATTGTGGCGTTAGCAGCTTTAATGCCGGAGTGATGATAATGTTATTCCTGACTCCTGCTCAGTCGCAGCTCTAACGAAAATACTCTTGCTTTCACAGGGTGAATCGGTGAAGTACTTCTTGGACAACTTGGATAAACTCGGACAACCAGTAAGTGTGTAATTAAACTTTTTATCATTGTTACACCTCCCCGCGGTACTTCCGGGCCACCAGCAGGGGCAGCGCGGCTGTCCTGAAACTCAGGCCCCAGGAGCACGATCCGGGGGCCGCATTCCAAGGCCCCGCCCCCTCCTTCCCGCCACCAATTAAGAGGGTTGGTTCCTGCTGAGATGTCAATTGGTGGAGTGGCTTTTTGGGGGGGGCGGGGGTGTAATTCCTTAGATTTCCTTGCAACCCCAGGGGCTTGTGGGACCCCAGCCCTTCTTGATTAAAGGAAGTACAGACTTGGTGATGGGGGTGGTGCGGTTCCTGACAGCTACAAAGTCTGTTTATTATCATCTTATTGATGCTACTGTCGGACAGGCATCTGAATGGGGGACGTGACAGGAAGTGCGTGTGTTTGTGTGCGTGCGTGTGTGTGTGTGTGTGTGTGTGTGTGTGTGTGGGCGTGTGTGCGTGCGCTCTCACGTACAAGCCCATTAGCTAAAAAGTTTAAGTGAACCCATTGCCTAAGCAGTAAATGTAACAAACATATGTCAACAGAATATCCCTGAGTCATTCTTTAAGTATGTGTAATAGATTTTTTTTAGTCAGCATTAAAATGCATTTAAGTAATTCATTTTTAGTTGTGCTGTTCCCGGTTATTTGGCTGCAGACTTTTTCAGTCGTAGGGTGTGATGCTTTTCTTATTAAAAATAAGAACAAAAAAAAAATGAATCTTGGTAAACAGGTTTTCCTTTAGCAGAAAGTCTAAATGGCAGGAGTTCGGTCTATTTATGCCCATCCGAGCTTCTCGTTGGAGCAGCGAATCTGTCACTGTGTTTGGGAGCTGAGCCCTGATTGGAGGAGCGGCTTGGATCTTGCAGCTGATAGGTCATCTGGCTCGTCTCAAAATTGCTGGCCGATTTTGAACCCTTGCTCTCACAATGGCCGTTTCATTACACTACTACAGTTTGCCAGTCTCAACCGATAAGTGACACGTGACTGTCAGTAACCATGACCTAAGAGCTATGGGACCTGCTGCACTTTGCGAGACACTGAAGGGGGAAATAAGGGTGATTTTCACCAATCTAGACATTTTGCCTGGTATAGATGAACGTCTCCACTTACCTGTAATAAACTTGATGTTAGTGACGATACTACTTTAAGATCTTCTGAATGTTTGTAGCAGCCACTACACCACAGGCAATGAGTACCGACTCTAGGGAGGTTTTCTTCCCCAATGGTGGAACAAAGTCTTGAACCATGTCTGGTCGTCATGTTCCCTTCGAGGAATTCCTCAGAGCCCGATTCTCTCCCATGAATCCCTCTACAGCCTGCTGATACTCTGCACGCTGTTTGTTTTGAATGTTCCGATTCTCGTCGTTGAATTGTCTCATTTCTTTCCTCCTTCCTGCTTTTGCTTGTAACTGGGAATTTACCTGAAACTCAAGCCTAGTTGCGCTTGTCAATGCCAAGTAGTGAATCTGCTAAAACCCTTTGTCCTCCACAACAGAAAATGGCTGCTTGTCCAGTGCAATCATGGGCTATTTCAGTAGCTCAGTCTTTAGCTCTGGTGCTGCTAACTTTGACTAAAGTTTGTATTTTGGTGGGTTAATATTGACCAAGATTGACCCATTGGGCCGATGTCGATGACTGGTCACATGCATCGGTTGATACTGATACATTAGCTAATATATCGTAGCTCTCTAGGTAACTCGTTTTTGCTGCTGTCCCCCCAGGACTACCTGCCCACGCAGCAGGACATCCTCCTTGCCCGGCGGCCCACCAAGGGCATCCATGAGTATGACTTTGAGATCAAGAACGTGCCCTTCAAGATGGTGGACGTGGGTGGCCAGAGGTCGGAGCGTCGCCGCTGGTTTGAGTGCTTCGACAGCGTCACCTCCATCCTCTTCTTGGTGTCGTCCAGCGAGTTTGACCAAGTTCTCATGGAGGATCGGCAGACCAACCGGCTGGCTGAATCGCTCAACATCTTCGAGACCATCGTCAACAACCGTGTCTTCAGCAACGTCTCCATCATCCTCTTCCTCAACAAGACAGACTTGCTGGAGGAGAAGGTTCGGACGGTGGCCATAAAGGACTACTTTCCCGAGTACGACGGGGAGCCCCACAGCCTGAATGACGTGCAGAAGTTCCTTGTGGAGTGCTTCCGGAGCAAGAGGCGGGAGCAGCCCCAGAAGCCCCTGTACCACCACTTCACCACCGCCATCAACACTGAGAACATCCGCCTGGTGTTCCGCGACGTCAAGGACACCATCCTGCACGATAACCTGAAGCAGCTCATGCTGCAGTGATACTGTCGAGGACGTCGGGGTCTTCAGCCTTCCTTAGTGACCTTTTCATGACCCTTTAGATTTAGGTGGGGAACTTTGGAGTTTGAAATGCAGGATGGTTCTGAATGACTGCATTTGAGGTCCTGACACTGACCTCGTGATGCTCTTTGTGTACAGGTGAGGTAGGGCTGGTTGGGGCAGTGAGTTTTAAAGGTTTTTTTCTAGGCCCCTTGTGATTCCTTTTTTTTTGTCTCTGGTCATAGTGCCACAACCCAAGCAGCCTAGAAAACGGTTTCTCTTACGTATACGAACGTGCGGGGCTCTCGAGCCGCCTCACATCGGAGGCGGAGCTGAAAGTGCTGGAGCTGGGCGTCGGTGCCCCCTATCTTTTGGGTGTCTTACTAGCTCAGGGTGACGATTTTCCGGCCCCACCCCACCTCATCGGGCCTGGTATTTTACCTTTTATTTTTCTAATCAGCCATTTACAGGTTCTTAAATGATTTTTTTCCCCTTTTTATATATAATTACATGTATTTTGTTATGCAATTTGCTAAATTATATTTTAGAGGTTTTACATGTCCTCTCTGGTTAGGCACTGCCGGCGGATGCGTTAGCTGGGTGAGAGTGGGTGCCCCACATGCCGGAGGGGTCGATCCCTTGGGGGGGCGGGGGGGGACCGCGCAGCTTAATCTCAGGGCTGGACATCGGCCGCTTGGGGTGTCTGTGTGCCTGTGGGATCTGGGCTCACCAACGCCTGGCTTTACTGACTGGTAGAATCATCTTTTTTATCATTATTGTTCATTGTTGTTTTAGTCTTGCTTCCCCCCCCCCACTTCTAGAGGCTTCTTATTACTGCCAGGGTGTGGTCTGGTGTTTGAATACACATTATAGGCATCTATAACCAGCCCCTGCTTTGTAGGGGGGGGGGGTCTGTTTTTTTTATCATATGATGTCCTTGTCACCCTTTAGAGCCATCACTGCATATCCTTAGGCCATGTTCTCCCTACTCACCCCTCCCCTGACTGCTGGGGTCCCTCTTGGATGGCCCCCCCCCACCCCCGGTTCCAGCCAGATCATCTCCAGTCGCTCCAGGGCTCCATTCCTGTAGCACTGCCTCTGCACCGCATCCTTCGGGCCCGAAACTCCCCGCCCGGTACTCTGAAGTCTTCCTGAGGCCTTTCCTGGTGCCACCGCAAAGCCAAGTCGCTCCCTGCCGTGGGGGGGGGTGGCAGTCACCATGGCCCCTCCGCAGGCTGTGCGTTTTCCGCGCGGCACTCAGTGGGCTGTCCGTTCTCTGCCTTGTGCCAACTTTACCCCCCCATCCTGCACCAGAGATTCATTGCTGCTCAGGTTTTTCACATTGACGGAACATTTGTGCCTTTCTGGGATGCTGCAGGGGTGAGCTGGGGGGGCAGTCAGCCTTGTTCAAGTAGAAGCAGTAGGCATCAGTATTTTGTATTTTTTTCATATAGTTTTCATCTTTTCAGTACTCTGCACTGATGCTGGTAGCCAGCAGGTCTGCTCCTAAGATCCTCCCAGGGGTCTCGTGCCGTAGGAGATGTCCGCAGCCCTCGCAGGTGCCTCAGACGTTTCAGGAGGAGGTAAAGAGCTTGTCAGTGGATCCAAAGTGATTAAAAGCTGCCATACTTGCTGTATGTAGCAGTTCCTCGTATTGCTGTCTTTCCGTCTGGAATCTAAGACCTTAAACGGATTGGCGTCCTTGGAGACGCCTCCGTACTCTGACCAACTTCAGTGTCGAAGGACCATTTGGTCGTCAAGCACTCGCTTTTAAACCAGATTAATCATTTCATTTGCCAACACGTCTGTAGATGAGCTCTCTGTTATGTGTGTTTCACCTCAGTGGTTTGTGGGAAAAGTCGTCATGGCATTCATGTCAGGCTCGGGGGGGGGGCAGGCAGTTGAGGATTTGTTTGGGGGTTGGATAACAGCTTAGCATGACTGCAAAGCCGGTCTTTCCACCACTGGCTGTGTGTGTGAGTTTTTTTTAAAGTTGTTGTGGTTCCTCTCTCCTCCCCCCTCCCCATGTGAATCGGTCTTGCTTGTAAGTCCTTTTCCCATCTCCTCAATAAAAAACAAAAAAAAAACCTTTTCGGAGAAATGTGTGTTACTGGTGTCCTTGTTGTTTGGTCTGTAATGGGCCTGTTGGTGCGAGTCCTAAGGAGATCATCTGTGTTACCATGAATAGGTTGTGTTCGGTTTAGATTCGACTTTGTCAGTGAACACGAGGACTCAGAATGATGAAATGTAGTTTGGCATCTAACACGAATGTTCTAGAAACATATATAAATGTATGCTCCTTTAATAACAATATGCCCTGTACATCAGGGGTAGGAAGCCTACGGTGTCCTGGAGTGCTGGTTTCCAGTAGGTTTTCCATCCTATCTGATCAGTTGCTATCTGCCTGAGGTCAGGCCACAGTTGTAAATAAGAAACCTGGTCTTAATCTGTCTTGCCTGGTGAAATAAAGGTAAATAAAATAAAATAAAATAAAATGAAGGTGTGGCTCCTCAGAGATCAGGTAGGATGGAAAACCTGCTGGATCTCAGCACTCCAGAATCAGGGTTGCCTACCCCTAAACATGGTATAAATAGGGAGTATATACAGTGAGTTCTGTACTGCGTGTATGTATAAATATACACGGTGTATTTAAATAATCATGAAGCGTAGTTTGTAGTTATGGGCGGCACTGGGTGATGGTTAGTGGTGTTGAGTTCAGCAGGGAGACGGCTGTGGGGAAGAAGCTTTTCCTCAGCCTCCTGGAGTGGGAGAGGAGGCTGCCGTATCTCCTTCCAGTCAGGAGCGGGGCAGACAGTCCATGGTTCGGGCAGGAGGGAGGACTCTCCAGTGATGGTGGAGTTGATGATGTCTTAGGCAGTTTTCACCACTCACTGCTGGATCATCCGGGTGGAAACGGAGAACTTTGTTCCGGCAGAGCTGTGGGAATGACACGGAGACCGCGGCAGATTGGGGGGGGCCCAGCACCTCCTAGGGACCCCAAAATCCCAAATTTCTAGCTCCACAAGTTCCACACCTTGACAGCTGGCGGCGATTCTCTCACTGGTCCACCAGTAAAAGACACTCAGGACCTGAGGTGAAAGATCGGCTTCCTTTGCAAAATGCAGAAGCTTGTTGGAAATGGGAAGGGAAACGCCGAGTGGCAAGTGAGCGCAAGCAGGCTCGCTTTTGTACCCATGAATCAGGCACCCCCCATTCTGCACACTGGGCTGTCATGTCTCTGAAGTGACACTAGGGGGTGCACGTATATTACAGACCATGTATGCTGGCTGGGAGCCAAAGTGAGCTAATGCTACTTTCCTCCGGTTCTGTTTTTGCTGCACAAGCTTTGGAGGGTCACGTTGCTGGTATATCAAGACATGCAACGTGTCTTTGCGAGAGCTTCCTCCTGAAGGGGCGCTAGGGGGAGGGGGTAGCGCCCAGCACTGGCGTGCCGCGCATGGTGAGATACGGGGTATCTGCTCCATCAAGTACAGGGCAGGGGCAAGTCGTACTCAATAGAAAAAGAGCACAGATTTGCATGGTTTAGGCTGGTCACGACATGCTCACGGGCCACATGGAAAACCTTCTTTGCAATGTGAACACGGAAACGACGGCTGTCTGGAGACGTGACCTCTGATGGCCCGCGTTGCTGAAGAGCAGCCTCATCTACAGCTGGAGGGGAAGTGCTCAAAAATGTGTGTGTGTAATGTGAGCCAGTCCTGTTGTCTTCTGTCATTAGAACCGAACCGTGTGCATGGGCTTATCTAACTATCCTGTCAATGTGCACCACAGAGGCATTAACCAAAGCTGGGGCAATTGTTAGGGCTTTCTTAGTGTAGCATCAGAAGAAAACCATCTCAATACAGGAGCTGTGGTTTGTGTCACTCTTTATTTTAGTTTTTTTTTCCAGTGCAAAAAAATATATTTACTGTTGGAAAGAATTTCAATGGACGTACTGTGAAAAAGTACATATCAGAAACATAAAAATGCAGATTGCACATGGTACAGTGGATTTGGAAAAAATTATCACAATAAAAAAAATTGCATGTAAAGTGTGCCACTGGTATCAAAATGTGGAAATCCAGCCGTGCACGGACCCAGGTCACGGGCGATGCTGTGTGGGAGCAGCGTGATGGGAAGAGTCGTGTGGTTCTTTGTGCGTGTGGGTGCCCCCCCCCCCACCAGCCCCCATCCCCAAAGTGAACATGGCCAGCCGACTGGTTTCCTGCAAAGACGCCTGTGCCCCCGCAGATGAAACGGGGCCCATCTAGCAACAACCCTGAAGGTTGTTCTCAGCGACCTCGGACAGCTGAGGACCCACAAGTAGACCGTGGCTATTGCCCGCATGGAAATCAGGGCACCGGGTGAGGAAAACGACTTGTCTGCAAACGGACAGGAAAAACTACCCCCCACCCTGCCATGAACTGCTGATATCAAGAGCACGGATATTATCAGGCGGACACTTAAATACATGTACAAAGACACACAAAAAAGGGAAACAAAATCATTCAAGAGTCCTCAGGATGATAAAAATAACTTCATTCAAGGCTGTACGGAATGCTATGATCGAACTGCGAGCTGCACTCTGTAAACCACTGTCTCCCGCTGCACTTGCAGGCCACGATACAAAATAGGTTCATTCTTTCTCTGTAAACGCTGCCACTTTATTTAAAAGGCAAGAAAAACTGGGGGGAAAAAGTAATAAGGGCTTATGAAGTGGTGAGATTTCAGCTGGAAGCAGCAGCACCACATGAATAAAAGAGGTCATGTTCATCTGCACTACATGAGTCCACCTCCCGCAGACCGGCAGAAGACGTCTGCACCCCCTGCTGGGTCTTGAGGTCTAAAGACAACATGTCTTTGGTTCGTAGTCTGGGGCTGGCGTTACGTGCAGTCAGCTGATGTATGTGCACAGTCTCCGTGCTACAGTGTTCAGCATCGCACGTTCTCATTTGTTCACGGGAACCAGCGTCCGCCCCTGAGGTATTAAGTCGCCCCCCCCCCAGGTTCCGATCTCCCTCGTCTCCAGCCTGGCGTCCGGCGGCAGGTCCAGCTCCACGAAGTCCACAGGTGCGTCCTGGAGGGCCTCGTCCTTGCTGGGCGTGTCCCCGGCCCGGGGGGACCCCGGTAGGCAGGCGGCCCTCCTGGCAGGCAACACGCACCCCAGGAAGACCGCTCCCAACGCCATGCCGCCTGCACATGAGTAGAAGGCCGAGCCGTAGTTCTGTGTGAGGTCCACCAGGAACCCTGTGGGGGGAACACAGCAGATGCTGGAATGGGAGGCCTCTGCTGGCGGGGGGGGGGGGCTTCTAGAAGCTTCTCATCTACATTAAAAATCCATTACAGTCTCCTTTACGACGTCTTACAAATCGGCTACTGGAACGTGCTACCAGAAAGAGCCTTAGAAATTCTAAGGAGTGTTTATACAGCTCATTCTGAAATGAGCCATCCGTCTATCACCAATTATCCAGCGTAGGACCATGCAGGGCAGACCCTGACATGCACCGTGAGAAACTACAAGCAGATTAGAGATGCCGATTCACCCAGGTGACTGGTGAAGGTCACCCTGAGTGGCAGTCCGCCTACCTCCCAGAGGCGGGCCCGCCAGCCCGGCGAAGCTCTGTATGAAGACGTAGACGCCAACGGCCGTGGGCATGCGCTCCACGCCCACCACGTCGTCCTCGGCCAGCATGGGGATGTGGGTGGAGGCCACGGTGCCCAGCAGGAAGCCGAAAAGGGCGCAGCAGGTGCTGAGGCCCCAGAAGCCGCTGGCACTGGGGAAGGCGGCCAGCACCACGGCCAGGCTCGCCACGCAGACGCCCAGGGCGTAGAGCTTCCGCACAGGCAGCCGGCCCAGGAGCACGCCCACGCAGAGTCGGCCCAGCACCTCCGCCACCGCCATGGTGGACAGCAGGACGGGGGTGTGCTCTGTGGCTACGCCCCGGCTCACCCCCAGCGGGATCACGTACAGCTGCGGGGCGAAGAAGCCCAGCGTGGCGAAGAGGCCGAAGGCAGCATAGCACAGGAAGCCGGCGTCACGCAGCATGGAGAAGTCCAGCAGCCGGGGCCCTGCTGCCCCCGGCGCCCACTGCAGGCCCTCCGCCTGCTTCAGAGGGGCCTCCTCCTCCGTGGGCGGGGCCTTCTCCTCCACAGTTAGCGCGGTACAGGAGGCAGACATGGAGTGCAGGCCCGAGTCCCCAGAGCTGACGGACGTGCAGGTGAGCTCGTTCTCCAGGGCGAAGGTGTTCTCCAGGGGCCCCATCAGGGGCTCCTCAGTGCCGGGGCCCTCCGCGCACTCGGGCTTCAACACGATGGGCCTCAGCAGGACCCCGCACACCACAAGACTGGACTGCAGCAGCCCGGCCAGCAGGAGGCAGTAGCGCCATCCCAGGCGCTCCTTCAACGCCGCAAAAGCTGTGGGGTTTCAAGAGGCGGAGCCTTAGAACAGGACGGGTCCTCAGATAGACCCCACTCTACATTTAAGTCCACCCACACATACCTTAGTGGTCCTGCCCTGTTTACACCATACCTACCTCAACCTGATTGGCCCACACAACATCTGACCGAACCTGGTGACCATACAGCATCTACACTATACCTACCCTTGCTTAGTAACTCCCCCTATGCTGTAGATATTGGGCTCTACATCTAGATTTTCCTCGTCCATCTGATGTCAACCCCAATGCTGATAAAATGCTATGCAAGTCAATATATGAATTATCAGGATTTGTCTACACTCACCTAAAGGATTATTAGGAACACCATACTAATACGGTGTTTGACCCCCTTTCGCCTTCAGAACTGC
>JABFEA020000048.1:17693202-17718435 GCA_019775915.2 Cyphomyrus plagiostoma | reverse complement strand
AGCTGTGGTAACGCACAAATTTCCCCACTGTGGGATCAATAAAGTACTATCTTATCTTATCTTATCTTATCTTAACCACAGCAGACAGCACCAGGTGTCTCGGGGGGAAGGAGATTGAAACCGCCCTTTTATGGTCTCCCAAACGCTCATTTTACCCGATTCACCCCAGAATGCATTGACCATTTCTACACTACAGTGTCATCACTGAAGGCCAACTGATGGGAGGCACATGTGAACGGTGGAACTGGATCTTCTGCTGCTGATTGGTGAGGTGCAGCCTGTATGTGGTTGTGCTGAAGCTGATGGGAAGGTAGACGGAGATGGAGGAATGCATGACTTGACGTGTCAAAGAATGTGTGGAATGCCTAATGAATGGATGGGAAGATGGCTGCCAGATCTGACCAGCTCGTGGGAATTTTGCGTACGCAGAATGAGAAATGATTGGTTCAGAGAGGTAGCCAAAGGGATTGTACAGAAGGTGGGGTCAAAAAACTAGAGGAGGTGGGACTAACCAATGAGATGTCTTGATGCTGCCTCCTCCAGTTCCTTGTACCCATCTCCTCTACAGTCTGATTGGTTACCTCTCTGAACCAATCATTTTTCATTCTGCCCTCAGAACATTCTTGTGTAAGTAAAACTCCCACTGGCTTCTGACCTGCAATGAAGGTCTGCAGAACCAGCCGCCAGTAACACATTGTTGGGATGCCAGTCCAGGCTCAGCACAGTGGAGCAGATGGTTTTCTTGATGTGTTTACTGAGCCACCTAGGGGACAGAGGGCAGGGGTGAAAAGGGCAAGGGTCATAAGGTGACTTTGTAGAGCAGTACTAATAAAATGAACGAACCGTATCCGCCCAACACAACTGTCCTGGAGACATACTATTGTAAAGTGCTTCATTGCACAGGTCCATCAAACTTGTTGTTCCTGGGGGAGCACATAACTGGAATAATTCTATGACTGGTTGTGGTTCATAGTTCATAAATCAGCCAACTGGAATGCAGTTCTTGGAGATCAGCCAACTGGAATGCAGTGCTTGGAGATCAGCCAACTGGAATGCAGTGCTTAGAGATCAGCCAACTGGAATGCAGTGCTTAAAGCACTCACCAGTCATTTTCTTTCTCGAAATAGCAAACGGAAATCAGCTTGGCCCCGCTGCCCAGGGCGAACTTGTTCTCCTGCGGGGACCACTTGACACAGGTGGCAGCCCGGTTGATGCGAACCAGCACCAGCGTGGGTTTCCACACCCCCTCCCTCAACATCCACACATAGGCGTTCCTGTCCGAGGCACAGGTCACTATGCGGTTGGACTCTGGTGCCCAGTCGATGCCTGTAAGCATGAACACATTGCAATGTCGAATATGTCATTTTTGACATATAGTGGTCATTAGCAAACCAGTAGGTGCTGAGTTTCTCATCAGGGGCCTGTTGTAAATGTTTCTAGAAGAATCTGTACAAATGGACGATATCTCAACCAGGGCTTAAATAAGTATAGTGTAACTGCACCCTGGATGACCCAGAAGATCCTAAACATCACAACACTGAACAGAAGATGGAATTGGAATCGACATCAGTGTTTTCTGGGGGTGTCTGACCCCTTTGTATCTGTCTCGTGTCACATGATCATGCAGTGGTTTACTGCAATGCATGCTGGGAGTTGGGTGCTGTGACTTCGACAAGCCACATTCTGTCTCTGTTACCCGGGACTATGGCAGAGGCAGCCCTGCCGTACCTGTGATACGGCCGCTGTGCTCGGTGAGCTCATGGACTTTGATCCAGTCCTTCCCACTCTTCTGGTAGATGTGCACCTCACTGCTGTTGGGGCTTATGGCGATTTCTGTAGGAGGAGTTTGGTGTCATTCTAGGGGCCAAGGAGGGATTTCAGTGACCCCTGTTCACTAAGGGGGTGAAGGGCATGTGTTGTGCAGCTGAGCCTCTGTGCCTGTGATCAGAAGGTTGCGGGGTTCAAGCCCAGCCTTGGCACATCTGCGGGCCCTTAACCCCCAGCTCCCTGGGTGCCGCAACGGGTGGCTGCCCTTAGCTACCAAGCTCGCTCTTACTTTCCTTACAAGGACCAGTAAGAAGTATATTTAACAAACAAAAAAAAAAAACAAGTTGACTTTCTTCTATAATGGTTAACCCAGCTATCAGTAAAAAGTGGCTGAATGTTTGAAGCTTGCTAGGTTCTTTGCAGGATATAGTATAATCACCTTGGTCATTAGATAAACAAGTTTTGTTTCTCCACTTCTATCCACAGAAAATAGATTAATGGTAAATAAACAGACGTGTGTAAGGGAGGGGCAAATGTAAGATACGTTGTATAGGTTTCCTTGGTTTCATGACTGCAAGCAGTTCCTGAAAGTAAGAGGTACTGTGCAATCGTGATAGAGATAAGGAGCACTTAAACACTGGAGGGAGATGGGGGGGGATGCATATAAACGCATTAGCGGCATCCTGGGCAACAGTGCGACTGGGCTTCTTGCTGCAGTGGGATACCAGTGGCTGGCTGGGGACTGGCAGCCGGGGGTGGGCGGCTGCACGGGCAGCCTGCAAGCACGTAATCGCCCGGTGCGGAAGCGCGACGGGAGCAGTTTGCACTTGCGTGTGCGGTCTTTGTTCCAGGCATGGCAGGACACCGGCTCCAGTCCAAAGCTGTAGAGGGACATGTTTCGACAGAGACTCCTTGGAATGCTGTGGTGTTGGAGGTTTTCTTCTCTGGGATTGTTAAAGCCTTAACACAAGAAAAATTGCAGTTGGGGGGAATTATTGACAATTTTTTTCCATGTTTCTTGATTCAAGACTACTGAAATGTTTACAAGTATCAATAAGAAAGAAATATTAGTAAGTCGTAAATTAACAGATAAATATTATGTTCACACAGTAATAATACAGTAATTATCATGTTCGCGCAGTGATAGTAAATCTTAGGTAGAAATTCTCGTGTCTTGTGGTATAAAGTGCTTTATAATGACCTATTAGTAATATGCCCATGTTTAAAAAAGTAAGTATTCAGTTTCTGCATGTAGAAAATGATCAAATGTTCTGGTTTAGAAGGCGTTTCAGACACCGAACAGAAGCTTACAGTACACATTTTGCTAATGATGGTCGTTTTGAGCCCGGAACTAAACTTTCTCCCCTACACACTCACAAAAGCCAATCCAGTAAAGACAGTTAGTTCAGAGTAACTTTACAGTAATGAAATGCATGCTTCTTTCTTCTTTATACCCCGGCTAAATCCCAGGGTGCTGCTCTGCACTCACAGTCGAACACACCCTGTCATGCAGTAAAGGTAAACAGCAGGGCTGGAAGAAAAGTGCATCTGTCAGGAGTCACTCTTACCTTGCTGGGTGTCGGGGTGCAGGCTCAGCTCTCCGATTCAATGGGAGTGGGTGATTCAGTTTATGGACTCTGGGCAGTCGACACAAACTGAACTAACCCCTGGCAAGCAGAGGCTCCTGGCTCTGGATCAGAGTGGGGAGTGGTCTGTACAGAGGCTGGCAGGGAGGGGAGTAATGGGTGTGGTTTTCAAATAACTCTGGGGTGAACACCTGGCATAGGCCCACTGTTTGTCTGGTTAAATTCACCTGCAGGGCTCATATTCACAGACAACCAATCGGAAATGAAAGTTATTTTTATGACGCTACCATAAATGTCATTATTTGCACATTATTCTTAGGTTTCTTTCTGGACAATGTCCTTGACTCTTGCAGCAAACTAATTAAATACAAACGCTACTGTCTAAAACAGCGGTCCCCAACCTTTTTTGCGCCACGGAGCGGTTACATGTCAGACAATAGCGGCCTTTATAGTGTGGAGGGTAAATACGACAAAATAATATGATATGACTGGCATAAAAACAAATATAAACCGCATAAAAATAAAACTCACTATTACGTTGAATTAGAGGGAGCCCTGAGCTTGTTTCTCCGAAACGAGCCGGTCCCATCTAGGCGTAATCGGAGACAATGACACCCTAAGTATTTTTTTCTATGCGGCCCGGTACCAAATGACCCGCGGACCGGTATCGGTCCGCGGCCCGGTGGTTGGGGACCTCTGGTCTAAAAGGGCAATAGGCTCATTAATTATAGATGTATAGATGTTCATTGGGGTTTTAACATGTCAGTGTTAAAGCTTAAGGGCACTTCTTCATGGAAATTTTATGAACTGACGTTTCATGCCGTTCAGTGTCTGCAAGGGGCCACAGCAAGTACTGCACAGGTTGATGCCATCGTGCCTGAAGAATCATTTACAAGTATAAGCAGTACGATGCAAATCGAGTGAAAACTGATATGAAGGGTTCTAAATAAGAGACAATTCTTTATTTGAAATTCAGTCGTATCAACGTCCTGCCACTTGTGGCTTTGACTGTGCTATGCTTGCAAGTCTTGATCTTATCTTTAAACAAATCATCAGGCAGACAATATTTTTACGTGCTGTACACACTCCCATTCTAAAACGCTGCACTACGGAGCATTTACTGAAAAGTTAAGCCAACTAAAAAGTCCGTTTCCGTGTCTAATAGTTATTCTCTTTCCCCTTTAAAGTTGTTTAGAGTTACATGAGGCACATTGACGTCATCGGCGGTGTCTGATTGGTCCTGAGTAGTTTCCGGTTGGGCTACCGCTCGCGAGCAGTGAAAACAGAGAAGGGGACTTTATATCAGTGACAGTTTAGAGAAGGTCGTACACTTTCTAAAAAAACCGAAGCTACAAGGGTAAGCAGATGTACACTTCCTTGTTGATTCTGCCTTCAAGAATTCGGCTTCCATTCCGCTGGTCAAACTGTGAATTTAGTATCTCGTGTTCAGTCGCTAACTAGTTGTCATAAGTTGCTTTGCATTACCAAGATGGCGCCCGAATAAGATCATCCGTTTCGAAAAGGCCTCTATGGCCAGTGTTCTCGGTCGTGTTCAGCAGTCGACTCGACTACATGTATCACTATAATATACATGCATGTGCGCGTAGTTAGCCAGAGAGCTTAACTTCGCCGCGCTGTCGGACAATAAGAGACGTGTTGGGGCTTCAGAATGGCAGCTCGCTCGGGCTCGTGCAGTCAGCTGGCTCCGCGCGCCCGACTCGAGCGTACGTACGGACGGCGTTGGCCGAGCTGACGGAGTGTTGGGCTCGTGTGACATCGAGACTGCTTTTAGCTAAGACCGCAATCGATTTTTTTGGTTTTTTGAGTTTCGTTTTGCACAGCAGATGCCACACGAATTTAGCTTTTCATAGCCTACGGTCATGCTGCTCTTTGATGGGGCTCCGCAAATTACTGTATTGTGGATGTGGATTCTTGAAATCCTTGATGCCCTTGAATAAGTGTTTTGGGTCTGTGTTGAACTCTTGTATAAAGGAATCACAAAAGCCTCCCAACAGAGTGTCAGTGGTGCAGATTGTCTGCTCTCCCTTTCGAGGTTCTAACAGCCTTGACTTGCATCTAGTATCGAGAGGTATTTGAGAGGTAACGGCGCTTCTAGTCTGTGATTCTATACTCTGTAGGTGGGTGTGGCCCATGGAAGTTTACTCGACCCCCTTGGACCATTTCATTTTGCACACTTTTGATTTCTTTTTGACATTTTCTCTTGCTCTGTTTTCAGTCTCACCTTTACTGCATGTGCTTGTGTTAACAGACGTAAATTCTCTTGTTAGGTTTTTCCCTCACATTTGAATTACCTGCAGTATTTGAGCAGGTGTCTCTCTCCATTGCACCCCTAATTTCCTCTTTGTGTTTCACTTCCAAGAGATACGTTTCCTTAAACGGGGATCTTCTTCCACTCTGTCTGGGGAAATGCAGACACCATGTGTTTGCCCCTGTTCAGCTTGGGTTACTAACAGTTTCGGTGTTGTTTGTCCTGCACTGCTTGGCTGTCCCAGCAACCCCCATCTGCCATCCACGTTTTTAATGGAAGTCGTTTTCTTTCGTTTCCCAGCTTGCATTGCGCCTGACTCCTGACACGTGCTCTGTCGCATGCCTTTTACATTCCGTTTTTTTTTTTCCTTCCACTCAGCCTGTTTGCCTTTCTCATGGTTCCTGTCCCTGTTTCACCACGTCCTCTTGCACTCAGATGCTCAGATGCTGGTGGTATTTTCCTGACGTTGTTACATTTTGTCGCTCCCACTGAGAGTTCACTTTCAAGCTACGGCCTTCTGCAGCCGCGTAAACTTGCATGGTTTCGCTCCGAGTTTCCGGCCAGTAGTTTGCCGGTCAGTCGTGCAGACCCTGCGCTCGGTTACCCAGGCAGTGATCGTGCTCCTCCTCTCTGCAGGGTTAGGGTTAGGTTAGGGTTAGGGTTAGGGTGCATCCGGATCCTTGTAGGTTGTCGTTTTTGGTTTTGAATTCAGCAGATGGCATCTTACAGTGTGTATGGCCTGACCCCCTCCCGCCCCCCACAGCTGCTCTGTGCACAGCCTTGTTCTCTCGCCGCAGACCCCGGGCACAGTGAGCCATGGCGTGTGGGAGCGGAGACGGCGACCGCAGCCTGCGCGAATGCGAGCAGTATGTGCAGAGGCACGGCATCCAGCAGCTGTTGAAGGACTGCATCGTGCAACTGTGTGCCACCCGCCCTGAGAGGCCTGTGGCCTTCCTGTGCGACTACTTCCAGAAGCTGGAGAAGGTTGGTTTCCTGGGGGGCGGAGAGCCCCACATGGGGAGGGTCAGTGGGCGTGGCAAGAGAAGCTGATTGGCCACTCGTGTAAAACCACGACCCAGTGTGTTTGCAGGATGTCAAATGAAAGAAACTTGTGCTTGTAGACAGTTTGTAAAACGGTAGTGGCGAGAGATCAAGAGTCTTAACATGCAAACGTCCTTCCTGTCACTTACTGTCATGCACAGACGTTCAGATACGTGTCTGTGCTGAGTTAGTGGCTGTGAAACACATGCGTGTTTGCATGTGCGTGTCTAAGGTGGAGCGGCCCTGAGCAGCGTGAGTGTCTCCACAGGAGGAGGCCAGGCAGATCGCTGGACAGCAGAAGGCAAACTCTCGCTGGGATTCGCGGGACGATGAGATTTCCCCACCCGTGAACCCGGGGGTGAAAGCCCGGCGTGGGGCGATCAGCGCTGAGGTCTACACGGAGGAGGACGCCACATCCTACGTGCGGAAGGTGACGTCGCCGAGTGATTCGAGTGAGGGCTGTCTGGTGCGGAGGCACGCCGGACGTGGGTCTGAGCTACAGGCAGGGTGCTGCCTTTGCGTCGAGGTGGATTCGCCGTAACTTCGGGGGATGTGTCGTACCTCGTATTAAAGTGTCATAACATGTTTCCAGGTCATTCCAAAGGACTACAAAAGCATGGCTGCCCTGGCCAAAGCCATTCAGAAGAACGTGCTGTTCTCACATCTGGATGACAACGAGAGAAGGTACGCCGCGGTGCGTCTGTTTCACGGAGAGCCTCGCTGGCGCCCCTAGTGCTTCAGAGATGTGTATTCAGGCATGTGCGCGCTGTGCATGGAGACTTAGCCACAAGAAGTAAGAGGACAGACGCTCCCGGGTTACGGGGGCCTGCATTTACCTATTACATGTTTCGGCTTTATTCAATAAATTACATAATATTCATCGTTAAATAGGCTTTGTGCTAATAATTTTGCCCAACTGTAGGCTAATGTAAATGTTCTAAGCATGTTTAAGGCAGGCTGGGCTAGGCTATGGTGTTAGTTAGGTTAGGGGTACTGTATTAAAATGCATTTTCACCTCACGATATTTTCGCTTTACGATACGTTTATCAGAAAATAACCCCATCATCACCGGGGGAGGCTATAATTAAATGACCCTGTTGATTGGGTTTGAAGGGAGGGAGCATCTGGGGGTTCTAGGGTAAAGTGATTTCCAGCTACCCCCCCCGGCTGACCAGAGTGGAGTTACAACCCCCAAATCAGAAAAAGTTGGGACAGGGTGGAAAATGTGAATGAAAAAATAAAGCAGTAATTTACAAATTTCCCTTAACTTTTATTTCATTGCAGACAGAATGAACACAAGATCAACATCGTTTGATTTGTAAATAAACATCCATTCTTGCCATTCAGGCTTGCAACACATTCCAAAAAAAGTTGGGACAGCTACATTGATGGTTCTTCTTACAAGCTGCTTAATGCAGACTGTTTGCGTAATGTTATTGTGAATTTTCGTTGCAGTGATATATTTGATGCCATGTTCTCAGTCACCTACATCGCCGGGGAGATTGTCATAAAACAAGGTGATGTTTATTGCTGTTTCCCCTGGGGACCGTAATGCCAAACATTTGTAGTGGTATTTCTTTAATTACTTGACCTTTTCCCCCCCAGGTGACGAGGGCGATAACTTCTACGTCATTGACCAGGGAGAGATGGATGTAAGCCACTGCCCATCTCATGCTTACAGATATTAGTAGCTCAGAACCTACGGTGTTCATCCTCACACCTTTTATCTGTGCGCCCCCTGGTGTCCATGAGGTGTATTTGTGCTTTGAAAGTGGGCGGGGTTTACGGGTGTGGTGTTCGTACAGGTCTATGTCAACGGCGAGTGGGTCACCAGCATCGGAGAGGGGGGCAGCTTTGGAGAGCTGGCGTTGATCTACGGCACCCCCAGGGCGGCCACGGTGCGAGCCAAAACTGACGTGAAGCTGTGGGGGATCGACAGGGACAGTTACCGGAGGATACTCATGGTGACCCCCCCCCTTTGGAAGCTTGTTTAAAGTAGTTTTAAGTAAAACATCTATTTCAAATGGTAATAAATTTAAACCCAAATTATCTTTGTTAAAGGGGCTGTTCTGAGTTAAAAACTCTGTTGACAAGCAGCCTCATTGGGGGGGGGTTTAAATTAGTGACACCTTCGCGACGACATAAAACAAGAAGGGAACTGAACGAGTCAGTCAAAACAATTATGGCAGTTGGTAAAAAGGAAATGTCTGTGCCGATATGGGCAGATGTGTTACTCACTGCTTGACGGTGGACTTTTGTTATGAAACCAAAAATTCTAGCATTTGTAATTAAGCAAATTTTCCAAGACTTTTTTTGATCACTGTAGGTATAGCATAACACTTGGCTTTAAAACTTTAACTTCCAGGGAAGCACTTTAAGGAAACGGAAGATGTATGAAGAATTCCTTAGCAAGGTGTCAATTTTAGGTAAGGCCCCTTCCTACTCTTGTCTGTTACCTTATCGGGCTCCTCTAGTCTTTGCTAGAATCCTCCTCTGTATCTGTAGAGCCATTTTCCCAGGACGGAAGCTGAAAACCCATTAATAGATGCTTTCAAATTGTGGGGGGTGGGGGGGAGGCATCCAGCACATATAGTAACCCTTCCCTCTACTGTAAGCAGAGTTAGGTAATTCAGGTCCAAAGAGTAAAAGTCCTGACCTGGATTTTGTTACAACAAACTAGTTGACACAGGGTACTCAATTGGTTGGTTGAAACAAAATTTCAGTCTGGACTTTTACTGTCTGGACCTGAATTACCCAAATCTGGTTTGGAGAAGCGTCAGATAAATGTAATGTAGTAAATTTGATTCTAAGAATTGCAATGGAAGCAAGTTTTGCAAATGAGTTGATACATAGGACTTGATAGCCAGGTCTTCTGGAGCTGTTAACTCATGGAAACACCTTCAAGCATGAGACACTGATCTTAATCTCACAGGATGATGAATGCTAGGCTTATTCACAAGGCACAGTGCCCCCTATCTGCAATTTCACTGTCATGTCGCTACTGGCAATTCCCACTGAACTTTAATGGAAACACAGCTTAACTCTGCACTGACTTTCCTGCTGATTAGCCAGTTCTGGAAAGTTCAAGCTTTCACAGTTTAATGTGGACTCAATGTCTAGCTCCGCTCCCTGTCTGCAGAGTCTCTGGACAAGTGGGAGCGTTTGACGGTGGCCGACGCCTTGGAGACGGTGCAGTTTGAGGACGGACAGGAGATTGTAGTCCAGGGAGAACCTGGAGATGAGTTCTTCATCATCCTGGAGGTGGGTGTCCAGTTTTTACCCAGCGATTCCTATACAGTAGTTTTGTTGAAGTGAAATGGTGTGGGGTGTGATAGCAAGTGTGTGCTGTAGGGGGTGCTGTACACAGCAGAATGGTTGTGTTTGTGTGTCCTTGAAGGGCCTTGCAGCTGTACTGCAGCGCAGATCAGAGAACGAGGAGTTCATAGAAGTAGGAAAGCTGGGACCCTCCGATTACTTCGGTAAGTTTCGATTTTCACAGACTGTGAAAACGCAGGTCGCCAAGTCTGAGTGTTTATTGAAGGAACGAGTCTTCACCTCAACCAGGAGGTGGCGCCACGGCCAGGGCCGTAATTGTCCCCCCCCCCCCTTTTGTTCAGGGGAAATCGCCCTCCTGATGAACCGACCCCGCGCTGCCACTGTGGTGCCCCGCGGGCCGCTGAAGTGCGTGAAGCTGGACCGGCCCCGATTTGAGCGTGTTCTCGGGCCGTGCTCCGACATCCTGAAGCGCAACATCCAGCAGTACAACAGCTTCGTCTCGCTGTCTGTGTGACGGGGCCCCCGCCCCCCTTAACGCATTTTTACGATCTCTCGCCGGACCTTTGTCCCCACACCCTGCTGCCAAGCCACCTCACTGTGTTATATCTGCTGGTCCCATTTTAATTTTTTTCCTTTTGCAATGTTTTATATTATATAAGCTTCACATTCTACACAGGGACCACAGTTTCAAGTGCTCTTTATCACAATTTCACAAAGATATTTTAAATTCCTATTTCTGTACAGCAGTTATGCTCCTCCAGGTACAGAGAGAGAGTATTTTTAATGTCCGTTCTCAGAGGCCAAAGTGCCCTTTGAGTAACCTGGATTCTTTTGTAGTTTTATGATCCGTTTAAAGATCTGGTTGCTTGGCACAAATGGCCATTTCAGGTAATGGTCTTTAGGTACTGCTGTTATTGCTGTGGTATGGGACCATAGTGAGTTTAACTTCATTCCCAATTGGAGGTAAGAACATCTCAGACTTTCAATATGTGTGGCTCAGCCCCTCCTCTTTCACGCTTCTTTTCTAGAACATTCCTCCTTTTTGTTCACCCGTCATGTTTGTATGCAGCGCCGTGCGGTGGGAGTGTGATGAAGAGTTGTGTGGTCATTCACACCGCTTGTGCCAAATGTCCCCTCATGTATCTATGGATACGAGTCCTGCCTCCCGTCATCGTGGATCCTGTAAGCTGATTGGCTAGTTGTGTTGGCAACGAGAAAAGGGGCTTGGTGGTAAAGTCTCGGCTGTTGATAGCAGCAATATACGCTTGATTCTCTAAAAGGATGGTTTTCTTTTGATGGAGAAAATAGTGGAGTTCTGTAGCGGCCAAGGCTGTGACACAGAGCAGGGTGTGTGCCAGTTTGATGCACTCCGTACACTCGGTGTTCCCTCTCTCTGGGCCCTACACACAATGCTAGTTTCATAAAGGAACAGGCAAACTGATGAGGGAAGCGTGTGAATGGCATTGTGTCCGAATGGCAACACGTTTTTGCCGGTGTCTGCCAGCCCACGCTTCAGCCTGCTTGCAGAACCACAGCTCAGCTCCTGGTCACCTCCTCCCTGCTGCTCCTCTCTCCCACTCCCCCAAGGCCTTAAAAGCACTTTCACACAAGGCAAAGTAGAGTGCAGGAATCCTCACTGAGTCTTAATGTGTGTTGGTCTCGTGTTTCCCTGTGCACTCTGGATGAAAGGCACTATAAACAGATTCAGCAGTTCACAAGCATCTCTGTAGGACTTTTCCACAGAGGAGAGGGAGGACATTGCGTAAGAGATTGCTGAGCAACTGCCTCCATATAAGGATGGAACCTATAGAATCTAATCACATATATAAAAAACCTATTTCTATATATTTTAAATGTGTATATATGTATGTCCATTTGGCTGTAGGTATAATTTTACTCTATAGATCACCAGGAAAATTGAGACTCGCTTAGTCTCAAGGATACGGGGTAACTGAGCTTTGAATGCTGTAAGTTTGCTTTCAGGGTGACAGTTCTGTCCTGTCTGCTTTGATAGATATATCTGTTCACATGATTAGGTATTCATTTCATTTATTATTATTATTTTTTTTAATCAAAGTGTTACATATTTTCTCACAAGCAGCAGACAAAAAAATAAAGCTGTATTTAAGCAAAATTTCTTTCTGTCTTCATTCTATCACAAGCATAATATCTGTAATGATTGATTATTTTCCCTTTAAATGGGGTGGGTGGTACCTACAACCCCGTCCCCCCCCCCACCCCCCGATGCTACTGACAATCAGACTCACCCGTCTCACTCACATAGCAAGTTCTGGGTTTGCATTCACTCTAGTGTATTTTTTTTCCTTCTTTTTCACTCATGTGGCACTTGGCTACTTTGGTTTGATCTGAAGTGCTGCTCAGTCCAAAAAGTTTGATGACCACTACTCTGATTATGGGGTATGATTGTTGCTGCTAGATGTGGTTCAAGCATCTTCCAAACGGTCACCTTCGCTACACTGTCTAGAACTTATATAAAATAGTCTGATGAACAAAAAAAATAAAAAAACATCGGATCCATGTCATTTCTGTGGCCGAAAATATCATGTTAATGAAAGAGGACAGATGCAGATGGTCGGGCAAAGCAAACAGGAAGGCCACAAGTATGTCAGCGTTCAATACAACAACGCTACGCAGATAGGCTTTTCAGAAAGTGCAGCTCTACCATTTAGCACTTATGGAGGTGAACATGCGTCCTGCTAGGTATTCCAGTGCATCCAGTGCGCTTAATAGAAATGGCCAGTGAGTGTAAGTATGTGGTATATTTCTCATTTTGAGCGGCTTCGAAAGATAGAGATTGCAAGTGTGTCTGTGGGTTTGCAGCCATTTATCAGTCATCGTTTTTCTTATCCAGGACCACGAGCTGCGGCTATTAGATGAAAGAACAAGATGTTACTGCCTGGTTTATGGTCTGCACCTGGGTACATGGGGTTTGCAGGTTTGGGAGGAACTCAAAGCAGAGCTGCCGCTCTTTCATATCAAGAAGAGTCGGCCGAGGCAGGTTGGAGCATCGCATGCGGAGGCTACCTGGATGGCGCTGTGGGGCAGTCCCGAGAGGCGCTAGAGGGATTGTATTTCCCAGCTGGCTTTGGAATTCCTGGGGGTCCCTCTGGACAGGCTAGACTCCGTGGCCTTTGAAGAAAGCCTTGTTTTCTCACCTTGGCCTTCTCCTCTTTCTGCTAATCTGCACTTTTCTACATGTCATTCACCGATTTTTCAAGTGCCGGTAGACGGCTGAATGCCATGCGTTGGCTGAATATGCAAGCACAGAAGATGGCCGATGCTTTTCACTTCCTCTAAGACTCAGGAGCAAAGGGCGCAGGTTTGAGGTCAACATTGGTGGCGACCAAAACAGTCCGTCCCCCCCTCATATTCAAATCCATGCCCTTGTTCAGAGTCACTACACTATTCCTGGGGGTGTCACATGACCATTGTCTTTCTCACAGCAGGTCCAGCAGATAAAAACGGCTGGTTTCTTTGCTCATTTACCTCAATCACACTCTAAAAGGGGAACTAAAATACAACTGTACTAAAAATTAAACATCTCTGTCTATTTAGGGAATCTCTCTGTGGACATGAGGTAGATGTTTAGGGATTAGTTACGCTGAAGACATCATGACGGAACAGACAGGTGAGATGAGAGACGTCTTCACTCACCTACAAGTGTCATTGGCTGGATTCCTTTCAGCACCACAGAACACACGGCATGGAAGGGTTGGGGTTTGCCAAGATAACTATGTACGTCACAGTACCGCAGAAAAACAGGGCACAAAAGGATGAGTTTACAAAAATAACCAAGTACCCCACTGCACGGAAAACATAATATCTCACTGTCAACGTGTTTATGTGGATGAGTGTGGAAATATTTGTAGCTGCTTTGGAATCTCAGAAAAATGCTGTTTATTTCCAGTCACGATTCAAAAATAAAATACCATGAATGTATTGAAATTATACACTGCAGGCTATACAACGTCTTGCATCCGAATCAAATCTAATATGTAATTTTTCGTTAATACAAATCTAATATAACACAGTAATCCAGTTAATTGAGAACAAGATTCGACATGGATGCAATGCTTCCAAAATAAGACTCCTGGCCCTTTAACACCGATTCGGTCTTTTCCGGCGCCTTCGACACCACTCGGTATTTGCCGCTCCTGCTGCAGCTCGAGCTGTTGTCAACTCACACTAGCCCACAAATCACTATTTGTTACTTTTGCACTCGTCTAACGGACTGCCGGGTGTCACGGTCTCATCTGCTGCAAATGCAGGCCATTAAATGCGTGGTTGTCGGCGACGGGTAAGAATGACCACGCCGAGCGCATCGGGGGTGCAGATCTTGCGTGCAGTTCAGGCATCTGTTGGAAAACGCAATTGTTGCAAGGGAGATACGGGGCTCTTGTCTAGGCTTGGTGGATGGGTCGAAATCGCAAAGCAGATACTAATACTGAGTGAAAATAAATATTGCTTGCTGGGAATTAATTGAGTTGGTTCTGCCTAGTATTTTACATACATTGATCTTAATAAATTTGTTTTTCGATGATACACGTGAAAATACGAAATCTGGCAGACGCGTTTGTAGCGCATCCTTTTCGGAAGAAACTAAATTGCAGTTCATTCATTGTCTTTATAACGAAAAATCGTCTCGTGTATAATATTTACACCATGTCGCTGTGGTACGTTTTGTTATTTTAGGCACGGACATGTCCGTCAAATTGCAGCCGTGCATGAACAAACGGTATCTGCAGAGTCAAACATCTTATGATGTAATGCTTTTACGCCTACATGGTCCTTATGGCTGATGCACCGCGGAGAAAAACCCTGGTATCACAGGAATGCATCATTTTTTTTGCAAAATGCGTGTTTATATAGGTCTCAGCAAATAACAAATTGTTTAGTTGATGCGTGTCGTAAAATTATTTTGCCAGCAAAGTGAAAAGGCAGCGTTTGGGTGGACGGCATGCAAGAGCGGGGACGTGGGTTTTTTATTATGGGCGTGGGGCTTCGAGAGGTAGTGGTGCTGGTGTTACGTGCTATTGGGCTTGGACAATACGGTTCAGCATGGCTGTCGTGTGAAATGAAATGTGTAGTGACGGTCAACGTCTGCCAAAATATTAATCCTGCACCCCGCGGGTCTAAGTCACAGTTGAGCGCGCCGACCGAATCAATGCCGGCTGGGGAGGTGAGCATCTCACACATACGGAATGACGTCATGTCACTCCTGGGTGTTGCCTGTACTTTGGAGACTCCCACTTATTGGACATTTTAAAAACTGGCGTAGAAGGTATTTCTTAAAACCAACACCTCGGTCGGAGTATGTCGTCGTTCGTCCTACTTCAGTAGAAATTTTACCTTTTCAGGTTTTTTGAATTAACTAATGGCTTTTGAAGAAAAAAATTAACTGGCCTTGTTACACCCCCCCCCCCCAAAAAAAAAAAAAAACTGATGCGAATCATAACTTAAAAGGACCTGTTCAGTTTGACTTTTGGCATGAAAGACACCGTTGAGCAGGACACCTGTGCTCCTGGTTCGCTAATATCTTATAATAATACAGAGCAACGTGTCACCATTGCGCCCAGGTGGGTGACTTTGTGCAGAGGTGCCCGTTTGCTTCGCCCGGAGTCCATGCTTTCTGACCTCTTTTGCTTGATGTGATTCCCAGCAGGGCCCCGAAGCTGAATCCATATGTCGATGTCTGGCACGTAACACTAGCTGGCTAAACGCGACATGAACATGGGCATCCCGGGCCAGCCTCTGAGGTGCTTGAGTAGTTATGGCCCCTCTGCGAGTTGGCTGTTTGTTATTTACACAAACTTTGCACAGGCAAACACTGCAATCTTAGGCTTCACAAAACGTGGACTGTGTTTCTTGTTTAATGTTTTGTTTCATTCTACATTAGCAATCTAATGAAGTTGTTGACCATCTGCTCTTGGCCCATAACCGGCAGGAAACGGGTTTGTTTTTATTTGATATTAGAATGACAAAGCAGTAATATCTGCCCTATAGTTAGATTCTTATGCCTGTCTACCCCCAGCACTCTTCTGAAAATAGCATCTGCATCATAGTTTCTTCTTCGTCTCTTAATCAGTGATATGAAATGGTCAAAGGAGTTTGCCACTAGGGGGCCTGGTAATTATTGGGCTGCACAAAGGGGAGAATCAAAGTGGATCGAACTGTTGGTACAAGAATGGATAAATGGCCCAGGGATCATTCTCTCACTGTCCCTTCTCCTTATCCTCCAGTGCCGTAGGAAAGACCTGTCTGCTCATCAGCTACACCACCAATGCCTTCCCTGGAGAGTACATCCCCACTGTGTGAGTTCACACACAACACCGACATGACTCTCACGTGTGTGAGGGTTCAACTGTGACCTGGGCTCTCTGTCACCTCTCAGGTTCGATAACTACTCCGCCAATGTGATGGTGGACGGCAAACCTGTCAACCTGGGATTATGGGATACCGCTGGCCAGGAAGACTATGACAGACTCCGCCCACTCTCCTACCCCCAGACGGTAACCAATCAGCATCAGAGTTTCACGTTTATTTCCCTTTGTTTATGTGCCTAATTTGCTATGCTGTCGTCTTTTCAAAAAAACCTGAAGCTCTGTTTTTTGGAAGCAGTTGTGCCTTAATCTTGTGCAATGCTTCACAATGTTGTTTTTTTGTTGATTGTCATTTGGACAGGTTGGTCCAACTACGTTAAATAATTTGCTCAATGACATTTCCAATCTTGTATTAAATGGCAGTCAAAATGAGGCAATCAGTGCTGTGAATGACTGCATTACATCAGTTTTTTTGAGGGGGGGTGTCCATCTGTTCCCTTGACAGGATGTTTTCCTGATATGCTTCTCACTGGTGAGCCCCGCCTCCTTTGAGAACGTCAGGGCAAAGGTCAGTCCCAAGCCAGGCTCATTCTCTCTTACTGTGGCAGCTCTATAACATAACTATATTTCTACTTAATTAGAACTTTATTTTTATTGTTTGAATATAAATGTTTAGCATCAAATTGTCTTGGTCTTGGATTGAAAAATGGTGGACATTTTTGGTTAAATGGATTATTGAGATGTTGATACTGTTAAACTTTAAAGTTTGTTATTTTGAAAGCATGCCGCCTGGTAATGACCCGCCCTGTGACTTCCCGACCCACAGTGGTACCCTGAGGTGCGCCACCACTGTCCCAACACCCCCATCATACTGGTGGGCACCAAGTTGGACTTACGGGATGACAAGGATACCATCGAGCGTCTGCGCGACAAGAAGCTCGCCCCCATTACCTACCCCCAAGGCCTGGCAATGGCCCGTGAGATCGGTGAGTTGGGGGGGCTGCAGGGTGTAACCTCCTCAGCCTCCTCCAGGAGTGTGTGTCTCCCGTCACCTGCAGCTAATGTCCCACCTGATGGGAGAGCTTGGGAGTTATTCTCTAACGGCAGCAAGCACAAGCTGATTCATCGCCTCCAGGCTCAATGGCCAAACTCCCAGAAACCTTCTGAATGCGACTGGCTTAAGTTCAACAGGAAGAACCAGCTGACACCAGTTGTCAGAACAAATAAACCTGGTAATTCGTGGTGATGCAGCTGTTGACTAGGGCGTAGGAAAGGGTTTGGTATTTGGGTGGAGGCCAAATGAAGCTAAATTAAATATTGGGAGGTACACATCCCCCCTATTGTCCGTAGTTCCGATGTATTTTTACAAGTCTTCCCAGCTAAAAAATATGTTCCGAAATAGTACTTGCCTAATAATTCTGCACACAGTGTAGAAAACGGAGCAGATAACTTGACATGGAAAGGCTCTTTACTGTATTTTTGTACAGTAGCTTAACTGATGTATACCAGAGAAGGGTTTTAGTTAGAACCGATTAAATGCAGTTGTAGAGGAAGCTGATTGAAGGCCCCCGATTGGTGGATTCAGCCCATGTGACCTGGAGTGGCTCTGAGCTTAACACTGGCATTGTGTCACAGGTGCAGTGAAGTACCTGGAGTGCTCAGCGCTCACGCAGCGGGGGCTCAAGACCGTGTTCGATGAGGCCATCCGTGCCGTGCTCTGCCCCCCGCCCATCAAGAAGCGAGGCAAGAAGTGCAGCCTCTTCTAAGGGTCCGGATGGCACCCTGGGGGGGCGATACGCGGACCTCGGGGTGCAGTGGGGGGGGGGGGGTACCGCCGCCTCCGCCCCCACTCTACCTACATGGCAACCAGAGCTCGTCGTTTTCTTGGAAAAGTCCAGCCAAGCCGTTCCTATGTCTTACTCATGAGGTGTGTGTGAGTGTGAAAGTGTGTGTGTGTGGGGGGGTGCTTAGCAACAAAAGGGGCGGGGACAAACCTGGCCAATTAGACGGCGTCACCGAATTGGGTCCCAGTTTGCCTTAAAATCTATTTCAACCATGAAAAGGCCCTGTTTTCTAAGAGGAGATGCTTTCCAGTCATGCTAAGCTAAGCAAAACGTAACGTTTGTGCCCTTGTGTAAGCCTGTACCCTTTTTTCACAACATTTGAAATATAAATGGTAGACAATAGTATAATGTATATGCTGTCCACACCTGACTACTTCATATTCTGTTTTTAAGAGCCGGGGGGGGGGGATGAGATCAACACATCTAGCCATATAGCGGGTGTTTTTTTGTCTACAGATTTGTGGATATTTGAAAGATGTAATAATGTTTTCTTTGAGTTTGATGTTTACAGAAACTCACCTGGCATGATTTTATGGTATTGATTATAGCCATTTTTGGACCTTGGTGTAAAGTATGTGACTAGGTACCATTGACAATATGCAGATCTCGGGGACCAGGTAGTGACTGTTCTAACAAATTACCGAAATGGGCCAAAAAAAATCAATTAAACTTGATGTGAGTGGGAGAGGGTTTAAGACGATACAGGACAAAATACCCATATTTTGTCGTTCCTCCAATTCTGGTAACTTAAGAATGCTATTAACATCTCGAATCAGAGGAATCAACCAGTGATGTTTTTCAAAAGAAAGATGCTAGTCACATTTTTCATTACTGAAGATGGTTAATACGTATTTGGGAACTTTTGATTTGAGAACTCGCACGCATAACAAATGGACAGGTGCCAAACGTATGGTAGCCCTAAGACATGCCTCTGAATTGTTAAGGCTGCATCCAAATTTTGACAGGAATCCCCACGAATAATTACCGCATGTTCATATTCTCGTATATTGTCGATATCTACTTATATCAGTGAGTACAAATTTACAGGCATACCGCAGCGAAGTGTGTCGCGATGAATTGCCAATGAAGAAATCCGCGGGGTTAGTTCCTGACGTGCAAAGCAAGTACTGCGTAAAAAGCAACTTTTTTTCCCACGGTGTTATGGGATCGACCGGGGAAATCTATTCAATCTTATTTATTTTGGGGTTCCTCCAAGATTTATGTTGTTTGCGTCCATGATTGTAAGCCTTTGAAAGTATGGAACAAGGCATGAGTTACTAATATTTTTATTTTTGTCTTTCTATTGTTGCCAAAATAAAATCTCACAGTTTATGTTTATAACGAAATTTCAAATGTATGCATTTATCAATAAAATCACGGTGTTGATTTGAAAAGGAAAAGAACTGTTGTGGCATTGGAATTACGGAACTATGATCCTTGTGTTAGGTTGGCTGTATGTGTATCGTAAACGAGTTCAGCCAGGAAAACTCAGACACATGAGTGTGAAGTTATTTGATTGCTGAAAGTGTTTTAAATGGTAGTCATTAATTGTGGGGAAACCCGATTGTTCCCCTCTGCTGGCTGACTGCGGTTTTTCAGTTGCGTCGGAGCAGCAGGATGGTGAGCTTCGTCGGAATGGCGACCGAAAAAGACGATTGCCAACATAAGATAGCTCAGGGATCTAAGACTGAGAAATCGTTCTGTAAATTGCATGGGAAGTATGTTGAGCCTTTGTACACATGCTACGATTTGAACGATTTCTGAGGAGATTGTCGACGTGTGTTTTCCATTAACATTTCTTTCTCCGTGTATTTGATGTTATGTATGTTCTTTTTATTGCTTATGTCAGAGTACTGTGGGAGGAGAAATTCAATTTTGTATAATAAATATGAATTTACGACTAAGCGATTTATGATCGTTATTTAATTGAGTGGTCAACACACACGCATGTCATAAAAATCGCTGCGAAATTTCTTCCAAATCTTACGTACAGTGGAGGATCTATGTTTAGCTAATAAATTCAACTAGTCTAGGTGCACACAGAAAACTAAATATTAAAAAAAAACTGACGACAGGAAGCGAAAAGGAGGCGACAGTAACCGAAAAACTGAAAATATAATGTGGTTCTCCATTTTACTTTGGTCATCCTAAATTGCCGCGTGTGCACATCTTACACTGCTTATATTAAACTCAAGACGTCGGACTGCACAGCTGGCCGCGTGTTGTACGTACCGTTACGTCCCTCCACGTGACGCTGACATCGAACCGCCCTCGTGACCCGGATGTATTTGTCCGCCCAGCCGCTTCGCGGAGGAGGAGATGCCTCTGCCCGTGCAAGTCTTTAACTTTCAGGTACTGATACACGTGAATGTATGACCACACGGGAGAACAGGCAAACTGGACAATGTAATATTGTCATGATCACTGAATCTGAGGCTTTCTTGCTGGTTTTCACTGACTCTAAGTAGCTGGTTGCTAGTTTAGCTTTGCATCGCTAGCTCGGTATCCGGTTAGTTGGGGCCAATGACTCCCGATGTTTGTACCAACACCAAGTAATAACTGCGTTAATGCGTGCTGTTCATTCGAGGATGATTTCCTTTATTATGGGAGGGCCGCCTTATTGACTAACTGCTATTTAGATGTGTTGGCAGCAGCCAGAAGTGGCTCAATATCTGTTGACCGGCAGGCAAGCTGTTCTGAGCCATTCATTTAAAATTACCTTGTGCTGTCCAGTTACTTTCTTGAAGGATCGGGATCGCAGGGTGCGGTTTTCATTCCGTAATCGGCAGTGTTATTATTAGATTTGAGGAGCGGTGCTGCAGCAAACAAGGAAAATTGGCTAGGCAGGTAGAAAGCCCGTCATGTATATTTATGATCTCAGTGCAAAATAATGAAAAATTAAAAATAAATGATGTTCCGTCCCTTTGATGCAAGAGGACAGAACGACCGCTTCTTATTTTGTTGCTCTGCTGTAACGTTTTCTGCAAAAAATGCTGATGAGCGACATTTTCCACAGTACGTCAGTGACGTAGAACATTATGCCTGCTCATCGCCTGCTTGCACAGTGTCTGTGCTTGTGATGGTAGAGTTGAAGGGCCGTTGTCCGTGCCTCCTGTGTTTCAGAGGGCCGTGGAGCCCATGCAGGTAGACGCAGACCCACAGGAAGACCAGCCCAATGCACCCGACATCAATTATGTGGTGGAGAATCCGACTGTGGTACGAACTGCCTTGTTGTCATGCAGTCTGTGTTCAAAATAATTTTTTGCAGAATAAAATGCCCTTAAACTTTTATGATAAGTTAGCCCCGTCGTTTAAGTGCCTGGCCTGTAGGGGGCGAGCTCCATCACCATTTTTCCCGGCTCCAGGATCTGGAGCAGTATGCCTCCTGCTACACCGGACTCATGAGGATCGAGCGGCTGCAATTCATCGCAGACCACTGTCCACAGCTACGCGTGGAAGCGCTCAAGATGGCCCTGTCTTTCATCCAAAGGACCTTCAACGTCGACATCTATGAGGAGGTCCACCGCAAGCTCATGGAAGCTACCAGGTACGAGTCTTGTCTTCCAAAATCGACCCGGATCTGAACAGGAATCATGTTCTTTCTGCTGCTTTGGCTACCAGCTTTGTAACAAGCAGAAGTTGACATTTCAAGTCCGGAAAGCAAAACTCCAAAGCAGGATTTTGTTGAACCAACTGTTTCAGTATATAGAGTCTCATTCACTGGTTGGTTGAAACAAGATCCAGGACTGGATTTTCACGTTTGGGACCTGGTGTGTCCCCCTCTGGTAGCGGGCTGTGGTGGTTGCCTGCCTCTCCCCTTGCTTTCTGATGCACTGGTGTCTTTCTGCAGCTGCCCGTGCTGGGCCATGTTTATCTACTGACCTGCAGAAACTTATACTCAGGGAAACCCAGGGGGTGCCAGACACGACACCAGAGGGCGCTGTGGAGCCGCCGGTCCTTGACACAGCGTGGGTGGAGTCCACCAGGAAGAAAGCTATGTTAAAGCTGGAGAAGTTGGACACAGACCTGAAAAACTACAAGGGGAACTCGATCAAAGAGAGCATCAGGCATGTGTGTCGAACACCCAGTGCGTCCATGGGCCGCGCGTGCAGCTGGTCTACAGCCTATTTCTTTAGTACACTTTCATTTAAAGTTAAACTTTATTGATCCCAAGCAGGGAATGCTTGGTCTAGCATGTATGCATTTTAGATATTTGTGGCTTTGTCAGTTGGCTCACATTGTAAATTTTTAGCCATTGCTGCCCCCTGCTGTCCATGTCCTGCGGTGCCTGACTCTCCTCTGCTGTCCTTTCGCAGGAGGGGCCACGATGACCTGGGTGATCATTATTTAGACTGTGGTGATCTCAGCAATGCCTTGAAGTGTTACTCCCGGGCTCGGGATTACTGCACCAGCGCCAAGCACGTCATCAACATGTGTCTGAACGTCGTGAAGGTGCCACACAACCGAGAGGGTTTTTGTGGTCCCATAAGATGATGGAGCTCAGAAATCCTTTTCACCTAGTGATGTAGCTGTCATGACACTGTAGTGCAATGCATTACTCACATCTGTGGTCATGCTGATAGCACACAGTTATGTGCAGAAGATGATAATGAATGACTTTGTTACTGGTTTATGTATTTGCTATACTCTACTTTTTATCGTTATTTTGGTGTACTCCTTTTACTTAAGTTTGCTGTAGTCTCAGTGTGTAGTATAGGTCATGTCATCTCTGTTTGTGTAAGTACGCTCTGTGATGTTCACGCAACGATGACATAAAATTATGGCATTTCTTAGAATGAATCCCTGTTGATCAGCGATGCAAGAGTGTGTGTCTGTGTGTGTGCGTGTACGCGTCTGTCTGTCTGTGTGCGCGCGCGCGTATGTGTGTGTATATCCACCAGAAGACAGCAGCTTACCCCTCCCCTGCAGGTCAGTGTTTACCTCCAGAACTGGTCCCACGTTCTCAGCTACGTCAGCAAGGCGGAGTCCACGCCAGAGATAGCGGAGGTGAGACCCTGTTTTCTCGTTCTGCGTTCATCGGTCAGCAGAGAGGAGAATGACTGTGCGCTTTGCCTGTCTGTCGTTATAGCAACGTGGGGAGCGAGACGGCCAGAACCAAGTGGTCTTAACTAAACTAAAATGTGCCGCAGGTAAGTCGGTCCTGAAATATCATGCTTCGTTTGTGTGTGTGGCATAATGTGGGCATAATGTGGGCATAATGTGAGCATAACTCCTTGCTTAGCATTTAGCTTTTGGTGTAAGCTTGTTTTGCAGGTTTTTGGTCATTTCTCACCCCCCACCTCACCAGGACTGGCAGAGCTGGCGTCCCGAAAGTACAAAGCAGCTGCCAAGTGCTTCCTGCTGGCCTCCTTTGAGCACTGTGACTTCCCCGAGGTGAGGGCCTGAGGTTCCTCGTCCGTCAAGCCCTATGTAGTATTATAAACCTCCATGGTGTGAATAGCGCCTCTACAGCAAAGGCTTGAATGTTCTGCTTCAGCTTGTGTCACCGAACAACGTGGGAACCTACGGAGGGATGTGTGCGCTGGCCACTTTCGACAGACAGGAGCTGCAGCGCAACGTCATATCCAGCAGGTGGCCTGCGTGCGTCTGCGTGCGTCTGCGTGCGTCTGCGTGCGTCTGCGTGTGTGCTCTCCTGCACCTCGGAGGAGATTACGGGCACTTCCTCCTGTATGTTATCTGATGCTTACATGTAACTGAAACGCGCAGGATGGTTTATAGCGCCTCTAGTGGCGTCTTTGTGCATCCTCTGCCATTTCCTGGAGGAGCGCGCTAACCCACGCCCGCGAAAGGCTCCGATCGTCACCGGGCTGGCAGATACCTCTGTATCTGCGCAGTTAACTGCCTTGGCTTCCTCCTCCCAGCTCCTTCAAGCTATTTTTGGAGCTGGAGCCACAGGTGCGGGACGTAATCTTCAAGTTTTACGAGTCGAAGTACGCGTGCTGCCTGAAGATGCTGGATGCCATGAAGGTGAGCCATCGCACAAAGCGCACAACAGACCCACACCTTCTGCGCAGGTCAGCGCTTCCTGAGGTCCCTTTCATGCTGGTTTCTTTGTGGCACCTTCGAGAAGCGGCTTGCCCCTGGAATAATGGTGGTTCTTTATTTCAGGATAACCTTCTCCTCGACATGTACCTGGCACCTCACGTATGGACGCTGTATACGCAGATCAGGAACCGAGCTCTCATACAGGTGTGTGAGCTGGCACACGCGTGTAAGCAGCATGCCTTTGGCGTGTTGACAGATGGTGAGGGTGACGTGCTCTCCGGGTCTCAGTATTTCAGCCCCTACGTGTCGGCAGACATGAACAAGATGGCGTTGGCTTTTAACAGCAGTGTCGGGGCCCTGGAGGACGAGCTGAGCTTGCTGATCCTGGAGGGCCTCATCAACGCACGGATCGACTCTCACAGCAAGGCGAGGCACCGGGAAATGACATGAATGAAGAATGAATGCTACATTTATACAGAGCTTTTAAAGACACCCAGAACACTTTTCTCCAAACTAATGAGGAGCCACTTGAAGGACCCCCACTGTGTAGCCCCCACCTGGGTGATGTGACGGCAGCCAGTCTGCACCAGTACGCTCACCACACAGCAACTAGTGTGGTGAAGGGCCAGGAGAGAGTTCACCAGTTAGATATACGGGATGGTTAGGATACCAGACTTGAAAGGGACAGTGGGAAATTCAGCCAGGGCACCAGGGTACAACACACTACCCATGCTCCTTTTCAGAAGGAACCACCAAGATGGCCCATGCGGGAGTAGTCCGAAGGTGTAACATGGGTCCGTCCTTCTATGGGCCCACCAGCAGGGGGAGCTGTGGGGGTCAGGTACAAAGGAGATCTGGTAGCAGTCAAAGACAGGGGGACCCTGCAACTCCACTGCGGATGACCGGCAGAAAATGGATGGATGGATGGGTGGAGGGATGTATGTCCCCATCACTGTACTGTAGCACTGGGATCCACACTGACCACAGGCTACCCTGTAGGCCAGCCCTACACTTCTTCCAGATGTTCACTCACCTAAAGGATTATTAGGAACACCTGTTCAATTTCTCATTAATGCAATTATCTAATCAACCAATCACATGGC
>JABFEA020000048.1:17647793-17662411 GCA_019775915.2 Cyphomyrus plagiostoma | reverse complement strand
AGCCGGAGTTAGAACCGGCCTCTGGTTCAGAAGCGTGCAGCTAAGCTGAGTCATAGCCAGATTCAGAACCCCACACTGACACACCTAGAGCCATTCACTGAAGAAGCAGCTGAGAGCAGTTTTATTTTAGCCTGGAAACGATTGGAGAGTGTGTGCTGCCAAACTGGGTCACATGGTTAATTTTTTGCTCCTTGGGGGGGTCACAGGAGCCCAAGTTCAGACTTTTGCCTTCGAGGTGAAGCATGCAAATGGGATGTTGGGACAGTAATTTCAGCAATGCCCTGAGATGTACTGGCATTCTGCCCCCCGCTCCGCCCCGACAAGACCCGGTACCGGGTACGGAAGACAGATGGATGACATTAAGGTGCCTGTAACGTTCCTGTTTTCCCACAGCATGCAATTCTGCTCTTGACCAGTAGAGGCGCTGTTACCCTGGCAGAGTTCTTACCTGTCACTGTAGGTGGCAGCGGTGGTGGGCGGGGCATATCTGTAGGCTGCGTAACCCCCCTGCAAATAGGACACACGGGTGCTGCACTTCATCATAGGTTTATCACAGGCAGCTTCATGTCGCAGAGGAGTCTGCGTCTCTGCAGCGAGTTAACGTGCGTGGCAGGCGACGGAGTGGAAATGCACACGGCGTTATCGCAGCTGGGGGGTCGGCAGAGGAACCGATAAAGGAGGTGACAGTATGGGAAAGGCTGACGGGATTTATGACCACGGGGCACCCAAAGTGTTGCTCCTAATCATGGCCGGACCCCGCAGAAGGGGATGGTGCCCTGGTGTGAGAGTGGAGCTCAATCAGCACACAGACAACATTCTCATGTTAGGCTGAACATCTCATGAAAAATAATCGCTGTTCTGAGCAGAAATTCTCCACCTTTCTGATTAAAAACAAGTTACCCCTTCGAACCCGCTCCGCGCGGGTCTGAGTACCCAGAGCCGCATTTGCCATGGATGGATGCGTGTAAATAATGGATGTGGTCATTTATTTTTAAATTTTATGGATCGTTGTTCAGCTGGGAACTGCGCTGAGATCAGATGTGCAACAGCTTGTGTGAAATGGAGCAAGGCTGGGAGCGGGTAGAGGTGGTGGGGGCGGTTGGGGGGTTTCGTCCTGGGAGAAGGGGAGCTCTCCTAATTTACAGCACACTTCCTGTTCCTCTGTAAGCATCTTCCTGTGTGGCCCGTGAGTTCCTGGTAGGGGTCTGTGCAAAGCAGCCTAGTGAAAGGAATGCTGCTTTCCATACTGTTTGTTGTGCGTGTCTTGCTTCAGTACCGAAAGTCCTGTGAACTCTCCCTTTTTGTTTAAATTTAATCCTTGGAAAAGGAATAAAGTAAAACCAAATGTCTAGGCCTCCTCTCCAAACTTTGTGTCACATGGTCCTGTCTCCCTCTAAGCCTCCAACAGCCAGATTTTGAAATTCATTGTTAACCGCTGTTTGTTCTAGAGAGGCGGTCGTGTAACATTGACCAGCTTTATTGTCTGGTTCTGGTGGGAACTCTGCCAAGTTCATCACTGAGCGGGCTTTGCTCCCGAGAGATCGCACTGAGAAGAATTGGAAACTGGCACTGGTTTGCCCACCAGTGTTCCCAATTCCCAGAACTGGCAATGCATACAGCACCAGCGGCTTTAGCTGAGCCCTTGCACTGGAGCACGTAAAACGCGGTAACGGCGCGACGTGACAGTCTACACTCGTCCTTCTGGGCTGAACAGCTGCAGTGGGGGTCTACAGAAGCCCAGGGAAACCTGAAGGTGCCGCGGACGCAGCCAGGCGTCTCGCCCTCGAGGAAGCGGACGGCAGTGGGCGGTGGGGAGGCGGGCTCTGTCAGCCTATTCGGGAGGACAAAGAGGGCGGCGGAGTCGAACGCTGGCAAGCTGACAGTCCCCTCGGACACACTCGGGCTGAGGTCATAGATGAACCCGTGCCAAGGCTAATAGCAGAGCACCACGCAGGGACGAGACCCGACCTATCCCGGCCGGTGGCAAAGGGCGCCAAAACCCGAGGCACGGGCAGTTTGATGGGGGAGGCACAGGTGCCAGGCCCCTTTTTTTATTAAACGCTAATTAAAAACACACGGTTGCCGATGTGCCGTTTACTCAGAGGCGATCGGTGCCGATGCCATGAGGCCACACAGGAAGTGACACGTTCCGCATGGGCTTTCGTGATGAACAGGGGCACTTACGTAAATTTCTGCCCCGTAGAAGCCATCTTGGTACACGACTCTGCAAAAAAAGACATGGGGGGTGTTAGCCAGCCAGCCAGCGTTCTGAACATGTTCAGAGAGAGAACAAAGAGAGAGGACTCAGTCACATCCTGTATGATAAAACGCGGCACGATACTGGCTCTGACAAGCTGCCGGCTGCTGGAGGGTTGTACTCCAAAGCACCTCGCTTTAACAAACCCCCACCTCGGCCAATGGCCACGGGCTGCCTAATGATACGCCACCTCACCTTCATTGTGCTCTCGCTTTGGCTCGCAGGGGCCCGACGACCCGCAAGGTTGCGTGTTCGAGTCCCAGGAGGGATCCTAACCCATGTTTCCCCCGTAACAAATCCCACGCTCTTAAAGGGGAAGGCGGCAGTGCCGTAAGCTACGGAAATCTCGCTAGATGAAAGTGTTGCCTGGGCAAATAAATAATGCAGGTCTCCCCCCCAACCCAGCACGGGTGTCAGAGAAAGCAATCAATGCCGGAGGTGGGAATGGAAGCCATGCTTTCCCCTGCTTTCCCCTGTATTTTGTATTCTTTCACTCAGTGTCCAGTTTCTTGCTTCCCTCCTCCCCCTTGTTCAAGGCTGTGGTACATCAGCTGTGCTCTGTCCTGCTGTTCATACTCCTTGTATTACCTACTCTCACTTACCACATCTCCCCGACATCATCACGGCTCCCTGAGCGCATGGTGAAGTCCGAGCCAGGTTATATAAGCCTAGAGCAGAGCCACTGGCCTCTAAGCACAAAGCCACCACACTGGCCTCTAACTGCAAAGCCACAGCACTGGCCTCTAACCGCAAAGCCACAGCACTGGCTTCTAACCAGAAAGCCACAGCACTGGCCTCTAACCGCAAAGCCAAAGCACTAGCCTCTAACCGCAAAGCAACACCACTGACCTCTAACCGCAAACCACAGCGAAGGCCTCTTACCGCAAACCACAGCACTGGCCTCTAACCGCAAAGTCAAATCATTGGCCTCTAACCGCAAAGTCACAGCGCTGGCCTCTAACCGCAAAGCCACAGCACTGGCCTTTAACCACAAAGCCACAGCACTGGCTTCTAACCAGAAAGCCAAAGCACAGGCCTCCCTTTATGGCACCCCTGGATGTGTACATTGAACTGCTATTGAATGACTAGCTCTAACAGATTACCTACATGGGCTCGACTGTCAGTTTCGTGGTGTCACATGCTCAGATGAGATGGCGAGACTTCTTTCATTCACGCAGCGTTACAGCCCATTCACAGGGTCACACCAAGACATGGCTGGGCCCCTGGAAAGCTGTACCAAATTCTACCATTATCCATGCTGATATACTCATGGATGCCCCCTAATGTCCGGGCTCCTGAAAGTCTTTTTCTTTTTCCTCGGTCATGGGCGGTCGGGTGCCATACTCACGTGCCATAGGCCGGGATGGGCAGAGGCGGGGCCACGGTGCGCAGCGTGTTGTAGATGCCCCTGCCCCGCCCACGCAGCTGGCTGCCCCTATAGGTCACTGCAGCCCCGACGGCCGGGTAGGGAAACCCCGTCACTGTGGGAGACAAGCCACCATTACGGGAGCTGGACAGAGAAACCACAGTCCACAGTAGTGTTAGCGGATCAGAAATTAAACACGACTAAACAAAGGATCCAAGATGACACCCACTGACTCATCTCAGAGAATTAATGAAAGTCATGCTTGAGAATCTCCATCCATCCATCCATCCATCCATTTTCAGTAACTGCCTGTCCTATTCAGGGTTGTGGGGGGGCCTATCCCAATGGCTATAGGTGCAGGTTAGGGAACAACCCAGAATGGGGCACCGACCCATCGCAGGGCACTGGTAACTTCAGTTAACCTCAGTATGTTTTTGGACTGTGGGGGGGAACCAAGGTACCTGGAGGAAACCCCACGAGGACATGGGGAGAACCTGCAAATGCCACATGCGGACGGAGTGCTAACCACTGTGCCACCGTCCCACCCAGAGAGTCTCTTTGATCATTTTCTTCAATTAAACCCAACTGGCATCATCTGGCATCATCTGCCTTGTGCTTCAGCTCCCTCTCGCAGGCCCTGACCAGGATAGGCGGACAGAACAATGATTTAACCCAATATTACAGAGAACTGTGACAGAAGAAAATATCAGACCCAGATGAACTGTTGACTTTATTTTCCGGCTGATACCATTTTGTATTTTTCTTATGCTTCACAGCCCAAGAGGGCAAATGGGGTTCAGAGCGGCTAAGGATGAACTGCTGATTAACCTGGGAAGCTTGGGGCATCCAGCAGCACGTGTCAGGAAGTGTGTGAGTGTGTGTGTGTGTGTGTGTGTGGACAGGATGTGATGTCGGGGTGGGAGAGCGGCTCGGCCCGCTGGGGGGGGAGGGTATAAAAATGATAGATGATCGCTGGCCGCCTGAGTGGCTGACGGAGAGGGAGAGGTCTGCCGTAAAGCTGTCTGGCGAATGAACAGATTTTAGTCTAATGAGGGAGAGGCCACAGAGCCCCCCCCCAATCCCCCCGCCCCCGCTTCACACAATGTTTCCTTTTCTGCCTGCAGCCCATGCGGCTTCAAAGCTTCACCTCCATGCCCATCCCCCCCACCACCAAGGAAGATGAAACGTCGCTCTCTCACACCGCCTGGGGGGGGGGTCGCTGAGCTGAAACGAGGCTCCTGAATGGAGTTTCCCCTAAAATAACCCTGTTGGGCTTGTGAGTCAATCGGCCGGAGACAAGAGAGGCAGAGGTCAGTGTGTCTGTGTGCGTGTGTGTGCGCGCATGTGTGTGTGTGTGTGTGTGTATGTGTGTGTGTGTGTGTGTGTGTGTACGCGCGTGTGCCTGTGTGTATGTGTGTGTGCTTGTGTGTATGTGTGTGTGCGTGTGTGTATGTGTGTGTGCATGTGTATGTGTGATTATATGTGTATGTGTGTGTATGTGTGTGTGTGTGCGTGTGTATGTGTGTGTACATGTGTATGTGTGTGTGTGATTATATGTGTATGTGTGTGTGTATGTGTGTGTGTGTGCGTGTGTATGCGTGTATATGTGTGTGTATGTGTGTGTGAGCGTGTGTATGTGTGTGTATGTATGTGTATTTGTGTGTGTGCGTGTGTGTATGTGTGTGTGTGTACGCGCGTGTGTGTGTGTATGTGTGTGTGCGTGTGTATTTGTGTGTGTGCACACGGCCCTATGGCTTCAAGCTCCTCTCACCTGTGTATAACTCTGGCCCATACACCCCTCCAACCATTGGGTTCAGCTTCCAGTCTGCAGGGACACAAGGCAACACTCTACTGGGTCTACAACATATCCGTGCCTTTTTAAAAACATCTACAGTCATGCGGACCAAGCTCTTTTAAGGAGAATGTAACCTGGAATTTACAAGCTGAACAATATTTATTCAAGCACAGTAATAATAATAATTGTTATTATTATTATCGTTATCAATATTAATGATCCCATAAGGTACAAATATGGGTACAAAATAAGTGAATCCCTCTGTATATAAAATTATATTGCATTTTTTCCTGCCAAGGTAATGACTGGTGATTCTGCTGTTGACAGATATCCAGCCCAGACCACACCCCCACCATCACTCACCGTTGGTATAATGGTTGGCCACCTTTTTGTTCGTCATCACTCTGGCGGTCGCATTGTTTACCTGTCAAGGCGGAAGTTGGACAGAGTCACTGACAGCTCACTCGGTGGATGACATAACATCCTGCCTGAACAGAGAATGTAACATCCTGCCTGAACAGAGAATGTAACATCCTGCCTGAACAGAGAATGTCCCCTAAGTGGCACTATGAGAAGGCAGAATGCAAACTACAAAAAAAAATGCTTAAGAGAATGTATGGTGAATCCAGGCTGAAGGGCTGAATGACTGTAACCTCCTCCAGTCTCTGACCAAAGACCGCAATGTTGCTGCTGAAGGCTGATCTCCTGCTGCTCTCAGCCAGAGCGGCCCACCTGGAGTGGGGGCTCCGGAGCGTTAAGGGAGCCTGACAGCCCCCTCATCCCTCCGCCGTTGCTCTTGGTGGAACTGTTATTATAGTGACCTGTCATCACCTAATCAATTAAAGCTTGAGGCTTTTATGTCAGGATGGACAGCAGAGGTATTTTAGGACACAGCTAGTTTGCACTTCAGACCAGCCGTATCCGACTTAAGGCGGCCCACACGGGGTAGCATGGCGACCTTTACAGGAATGCATGCGGTCAGCCGCCGTAAAGTGCAAAAGCAGCACATCGAAGCAAGGAACTGAACAAGAGCACAAGGGTGGCGAGCCATACAGCAATAGAACAGGGGAATTTCCATGCATTCTTTCCCCCGGTGCCAGCGAAACGATGATGAGCAGCAAAAGTGTGCAATCAGGTCCAACCGGCTGAATGGGTGGGACCCACTCTCGTCCAATCAGCTGGGCGTGCTACCGGCTCCGGCCCAATCAGCTAGGCGCGTGAATCAACACTCTCACAGACAGGTGAGGCCCGTTGCCAGGTGTGCAGATGGTGTGTGGGAGTGAAGAGGGGCAGTGTGGGATGGATGGAGGGAGAGATGGAGGGATGATGGAAGGGGGCTTTAGAGCGGCAAGCCCCATGGGGCATAGATGTGCAGGGCAAGAGGAGGGGACAAGATGGAGGGGAAGGAAAAGCGTAAAACAGGAAAGAGGTAGATGAAAAGGAGGAAGGCGTGAGAGAAGGGATGAGGAAAAAAGGAATAAGAAAGCACCTCTATTTTGCGTCCTTCTACAATAGTACCGTTTAGTTTCTCCCGCGCACGGTCAGCATCCACGCTAGTTTGAAACGTTACAAAGCCAAAGCCCTGTACGAAAGTGAGCCGGGGGGGGGGATAGGGGCAAGAGGGGAGGGAGAGAAAAACACGGTAAGGTGAGCCATAAGAAGAACTGTAGCATTATAACAGACGAGGGGGTTAGTCAGCAGGAGCAGGGAGACGGGACAGCCTCACACACCGGGCACCCATAACCAGGCCTGTCTCACCGATGGAAGAAAGGCTGCAAGATGACACAGAGAGACAGACAGGCAGACAGTCAGACAGACAAGCAGATAGACAGAAACAGACAGGCAGGCAGGCAGGCAGATAGACAGAAACAGACAGACAGGCAGGCAGATAGACAGAAACAGACAGACAGGCAGGCAGATAGACAGAAACAGACAGACAGGCAGGCAGGCGGGCAGATAGACAGAAACAGACAGACAGGCAGGCAGGCAGATAGACAGAAACAGACAGACAGGCAGGCAGGCAGGCAGATAGACAGAAACAGACAGACAGGCAGGCAGGCAGGCAGATAGACAGAAACAGACAGGCAGGCAGGCAGATAGACAGAAACAGACAGGCAGGCAGATAGACAGACAACCAGAGAGTCAGACAGACATACATACAGACAGACAGCAGGTTATACTGCGAGATCCGGCTCTGAGCAAAGAACTGACACCTCTAGTCTATCAGCGACACAAACTCTATGCACTGATAATTACTTTCCTAAAACGGTCAGAGACAAAACTGAAGGACGACACACAGACACACGTTTGTATCCATATCTTCGTGAAAACTGTCCATTCATTTCTATGCAAAAAAACAATGACGACCTTAACCCCGACCAGCCCCAACCATAACCATAAGTAACCAAACAAAGACTTTTGGCATTTTTCGTTTTTTGATAATGGATTGTTATTTATCTGAGTTACCCCTTGTGGGGATGGAAAAAATGGTCCCCACAATGTAATATACATAACCCATAAGCCCCCCCCCCCACCAAACACACACACACACACACACACACACATCAGTCATACCATGTGAAACATGCACACATACAGAGCGGCACAGTGAAGCCCCCACACAGGAATTCTTATTGAGAAGAACTCAGGGGTGAAGTTTGTGCGGTTTAATCTGTGACAGCTGCTTCTCTCTCTCCTGCCTTCTTATACGTGAAGTTTGCGGTGCTCTTGAATGTCATCTGCACCACACGCATGATGGCATCCTCACACACGCTCCCTCTCTCTGTCCCGCAAGGCGGTCTCCGACGCTCCCCGGCTCGCGATCGGCCTGCAGGCTCAAACGCTCGCGCCTCGTTAGCGGACAGACAGAACCCTGATCTCGCTTTGTCCTCCCAATGAGATACCATTTCCGCAGCCACACCCTGCAAACGTCATAAATAAATTCTACTTAAATATCTGCCATATGTAACCAATTAGCTGAATTTCAAAATTTATTATCTATTTAAAAATTCATTTTCCTGCTTGCGATTCGCGTGCACCAATTAAGATTTTCTCGTTTCCCTTAAGCGTACAAACGCTGGCTGAAAATCAGAATGGAACGTCGTTTTCTGCGTTCCAAATCCAACTGAAATACCCTTTAAATACCATTTAAACCTGAGAGGCTGTATCCCTCATTTATCCGCACCTGTTATTGACTAGTTTGGCTACTGACTGGGAAATTTACTTAAAACATTAAAAAGAAAAAAATTATTTAATTTTATTTTGGTATTTATAACATTGTACTTGCCCTCCAATATTTAATTATAGGTTTTACCTTTGGGGGTAAAGCTTAGAAGTTTAAGTGATTAAGGCACCTAGATTTTGAGAAGCCAGCGTAATGATTTCATGATTTAAGGCAAAGTGACGACAGTATATTTGTAGCATCTGCTGTTGGCTGACAAAGGCAGTTAAATCAGCCCAGCTTAACATGCCCTTACCCTCTGTAAGGCAGGGAGTGTCACATTTCCTATGCCCTGCCACTCGTGACACTCAGGAGTCAGATCAGTCCATATTTATCTCACAGCCTATGTAATAATGTATGATATCCCATTGTTTGGTTCTGGTGTGCATGAGGTGGTGTTCGCCTTGGGGGGGCGAGACCCATAAATAGGTGAGTCTACACCCACTGTCCCATCTCCCCTGTCTGCAGCAAGGTTGAAGGAACCTGACTTACATAAAAAGATTTTTTAAAAATACATTTAAAATGAAACGGAGGCCAAATTTAATCCTCCTGACATTTGGACCAAGCCCGTTTGTGACCCTCATAGTATTTTCATAGAGCACCCTCAATTTCCGCAGACATGGATATCCCAGGCGACGTTGATGCTTGCGGTGGCTCCATTAAGCAGTCGGGTGGGTAGCCGACAGAGGAGCATCATGGGTCACGGATCTTCACACACATGCATGTTTCTGTTCTCCATCTTAGGACGAGTGGAGAGATTTGTGTGTGAGCGGCATCGGAAACCCTAAGTTGTACTGCACTGAAAGGCACTTGATGTGATTCGTCATAAAAATACACGATACTGCACCTCACAGTTCAAACTTTTTGAAAATGATACTTGAAAAGCCCAGGGGCGAGAAAGATTAAACTCAAACCCAAGGAAAGTGTTTGTTTGGACTGCAAACTGACACGCTGTGTGGTGTGGATGAACTTCTACGAACGTATGAATGCTCTAGTCAAACACCTCTCATTGCTTTCACTCCTCAAACACCAGAAGGTGTTGCTTTGTGTGTCGATGGGGGAGGGTGATGTTAGGGCACAAAGGTCAAGTTAGGCCTTAGCTGAAGGCCAAGATGCATGAGACCTCAATTATCCGGCTGGGGACTGAGGGAGACCAGAGCTGACGGGAAGTAAACAGGCGAGCCCGACTGTTCTGGCTGACTTACCTTGGAACCCCGCTCATTAAAAATTATTTCCACGTCTAAAATCTTCCCAAATTGCTGCAGAGTGGGAGATAAAAAAAACAAAAGGAGATCAGCGAAAAGATAATTAGAGCATGTCATGATGGCACAATGGTACAGGAGAGCGCTTTCCAGCCAGCCGAGACCCAAATGCCTGCTGTAACTAACATAAATGATGTCTTCTACGGTGACAGGTGCAGAACGTGCTTCTCGCTGCCACACATCATCTGACAGCACTGAGGCCTTCAGTGGGGAGGGTTAGGGTTAGGGACATGGGGGGGCTGGCTCTTACAGAGAACCACCCGGAAATAGTTAGGAATTCTATTTAAAACAGGATGGGCGGGGGGGCAGCTCCCATGCCCGCCCCCCCTCCGGGTTCCCCATGCTGGCAAGCTCGGTTCTGAGGCCCGGCCAATCAGAGCTGCCATCTGTGATGTGGGATGCTGGGCCGCCACTGGCTCTGCCGGGGACCTTTCCCTAACAACAGCGGACTCAGGGGGTTTGCAGGCCCTGTGAGCTTGACGCAGAGCCAGACACACCTACCCCTAAAACTCCTCTCCCACCCTTCTGACGCGCCTTCTCCAACACTAACAGGCCATAAGCATGCCTCCTCACTTTCCTGCCCCCTCCCCCCCCCCGCTGTAATTAAACAGCTTGCGGCACATGGGTCCATACCGTCGTGGTGCATTGTGGGAAGGCTCTGAAACGTACCGGTCAGCTGGCTGCCTCCCAAGAAGGGAGGAACATCGCGCCCACCTTTCCCCACCTCCTGGCGTGAAGGGAGACCCCGAGGCACGGAAGTGGTTAACAGGCCGAATCCAATTTACCGCCTTTGCCTCTGGATCATTAGTGAGAAGGGGCACCACAAAAAAAGCTCCTCTAACAAGCGGGGATAAGAGTGAGTTTTAATTGCTGTCTACAATAGCCGTGTTACTTCATTAAAGCTAATTACACCACCAAACGGTGTGCATCGGAAGCCTCTCATGGCGGCAGGCACAGAGCGCTTCTCCAGACTTTTCCGAACGGGATGGGAGATGGATAATTAAGGTTAGGGGGGGCGAGTTTCATCTGCTTCCCCAGTCTGCCGGAGCTCAAGGACAACAGCTTGTGGGTATGAGGCGAAGGGGGGGTGGCCGGGTCCCTTGGTATCACTGCGGGGAGCAGCGGTCCTGGGTGGGGGGACATCTACCACCTGACACGACGCAGTCAGTTTCCAGGCAGTGTGTGGTAAGCGGCGCCTTCAGGCCCCCCGAGAGCAAAGGGTAAGAGAATCGGCAGCAAGGTTACCAGCACCCTGACCTGGGAGTCACTTTAATGCCTCTGCTGGTACCGGACACCATGTGGACCCAACTGAGCAGTGTAAGTGCAGCCATTACAGTTTATTTTTATATAATGCCTTTCCGAGGGGCGCGTGGCGATCCATTATGACATCATCATATCTGAGGAGGAGAAACCGTGAGAACACGGCCAAATGTTAGCGCCTCAGACGGCGTGTACCTGCGTGCAGTCCCCTAGAACGGCGTAGCGCTCACCCCAAACATCTGGCGCAGGTCCGGGTCGCGGAACCGGAAGGGGATGTTGGACACGTGCAGCCGCTTGGGCTGCTGTTTCTCCGGGGAGGTGGCCGAGCGCGTCACGCCCTCAGTCTGTCCGAAGGGAAACGCAGCACCTTGCTGTCAGTTCCTACAGTGTCACAACATCCTGCCTGGCAGCTTGGGTTAGGGTTAGGGTTAGACATCTGGGCTGGGCTGCCTGCTTCTGACTCCCCCTCATGCAATCCAGGACGCCACATTTTGGGGCAAGACGACGTGGAAGCGTGTCAAAAAACATTTCAAGGAAAAATCTAAGGTGCCAATTCTGGAGAAGCCCTCCAATCAGATAATATCACTCATCACGCTCCAAAAACAATGGCTGCAGCTTCCCTGCAGGATGGAGGGGGCTCGCGTACAAGAGGCGGGGAACGGTGTGCGTTTCTGCGCGGTGAGGGCAGCGATGCTGGCTGCCCGCGGAGACGTTACGCAACGAGCGGCCGGCCACATCTCCCGGCGTCGCCGAACATGTGGGCCTTGCGGAGGCAGACCTACAACGCCGAGCGGAATGAATCATGGATTACAATAACTGCGGCAGGATTAAGGAGGAATGCGGAGGCCCACATTGCTCGGCGAGATCAATGGGCGAGAGGCGCCGGAACATTCTGGATGACAAGATAAGGGGGAGAATGAAAAAGTGAAAACCAGAAAAAAAGTTATTAGATTGGTGGGGGGGGGGGGGCTAGGGGGGGTTACTTCAGTCAGATAATAATCCAGCCAGCAACAGTCAAACTGAACCAAGGCTTATGCTTAGAATTCTATAAAATACCAAACAGGAACGGCACGTCAATAAGCATCTAGGAGACACTGCAAAAAATAAATAAATAAATAAATGTGATCGCTGATCAAAGAGAGAGAGGGTTCAGACCCCCAGAGATGGTTCAGACAGCCTTGACCAAGGTCAGCTTCTCCTTCAAAGACCAGACTTTCCTTACTTTCTCCAGTCAGCACTGCCTGTGTGGATCTGGTCCGGTTTGGACGTTCTGCCCACACCAGAACCCTCTGACCTGTTTGCACTCTCCCACCATCATAGCAGAGCAAGCGGATCAGCAGGTAACTGCACTTCTGGGGCCTTTTCTCACCAGATTACAGGTATTAAACATAATAATAATGGTGCTCTATTGATCCCTCCATCCAGCACTCAGTTATACATGTAGGTGAGAGCGAGCTTGGTAGCTAAGGGAAGCGGCGGCCCTGGGGTCGGGGGTCAAGGGCCTCGCTCAAGGGCCCATGGACATGTGACTGTTCTGCTGAGGCCGGGTTCGAACCGGCAACCTTCTGAGCACAGGCAGAGAGCCTCAGCTTGCTGAGCCACATGCAGCCCGCTGAGCACGTCCCTAACCCCAGGCAAGCGAAGTCAGTCACGAAACAAACGACTGCCATAAAACGAACAATAAACGGCTCTTTCAGAGTAGCAGATAGAGAGCCAATCATCATAACCGGGCCAACAAGGGAGAGACACCGATGTCTGTCTGCATCTCACTTACGGAAAAATACTTCACATGCGGTGCCTCAGCTGGGAGACTGAAATGATTAAATACATAAACGGAGATAAATAGGCAAACAAACATCAATGAGGGCCATAACCCTGAGGGCCTGAATGGACTCTCCCGGACCTTCCAGTTAGCCAGTCATCCCAGTCACCGCTGCTCACTGGGGAGCGCAGGGTTCCTGGCAACAAACGCTAGATGGCTCATCCCCCGCAGTTCTGCCTAACTGCGCCGGTGAAAAACCCAACAACGCTTTATAACCGGATAAACGTGGCAGATTATAAAATTGGGAAGATTTTCGGGAAGCTAAATGGTACTGACCGTTGCCGTGGTTGCACTGCAGTCTGCGACTGTGACAGACGGCTCGCTGAGGGTGGGCGTGGCAGTGGGCGTGGCCGTGTAGAGGCTGCACTGACCCCCATAGGTTGCCGTAGGGTGTGGGGGCGTCACCACAGTGTACTCTGCAGGGATCCCACTCTGCGGGGGTTGCGGGTACTGGCCGGGGGCGTACGACTGAACCATTGCCTCTGGGGGGGGCGTGGCCTCTTGGTTACCCTGGAAACAAGAGAAAATTAAATCAGCATATCCCATCCATCCAGAGGCATAAAAATGATAAAAAATGCACGGCTTTCTCAGCAGAGCACAGACGAAATGAAAGGCACCGTAGGTAAATAGCACGGACTCAATTTTGTGACACTAGACATTTTCTGCTTAAAAAATGGATCAGCCAGGTCGGTCCACACGGCTTTGCTCTGAGCAGAAGAAGGGGCCTGCAATTTACAGGATTAAAATACACAAGTGGCCATCCTGCCCCCATGCAGCAGTACCTCTCAGGGATCACCGCACGAATCACAGCCGCAAGATCACTAACACAAAAATTACTCCGGTCTTCTCAAACTCACTATTAATTGTTTGCAGCTGAGAGACGAGATTAAACACATGGGGAATTCTGTTTGAGGTTTTCTGTTTTGCATAATCTCCCAGCATGGAGGGGGAGATTTCACATCTCTGTGGCAAATGCATGGAACACCAGCGAGTCAGCCTCTGCTGACCTCAAAGTGTACGTCTCCACGTTCGGGCACGTCTGCTTCGGTCTGCAAACAGGTGGTGGAAGCGAGCATCTTCTAACCCTGTGCCAGACTGCTTTAGGCCAGATCAAAGGCTCTCTTGATAAGTATCAATGAATGTACTTTTCATTTTGCCCGATGTGTCTTGGCGGAAGCAGGCCCAAGAAGATTCCCTGTGTCGGAGAACACGGAACGGAAGATTGTCTGCCTGATAGACACCTGACAGTACCCCTGGTCTGGAGCTGTGGCTGTGTTCAGGACGCCCCCCCATCCAGACACACAGTTGCCAGCCGGCCCCATGCTGTGGCGAACAGCACCGTGGGGTGTCTTGTTTAAAGCACTGACGGGGACATTTTGGCAGTCCTGCGGTGCCGAACTGACGTGCTGGTGCACAGACATGGCAGAGCCGTGTGGAGCAGATGCTATTCAGGGTCCCATAATCCACCAGGCTTGTGGCGTAGGTGTGTGGTGAGCAGGCTGACACTGCAGCTAGTGCCCATACGAAAAGACTCGGGTTCGAATCCGCAAAGCTTTATTTGTTCCTAATGTCAGTCCTCACAGACTCAGAGATGGGACCATTACATCACACAGGTTGTGTGTGTGTGTGTGTGAGG
>JABFEA020000048.1:17573450-17601908 GCA_019775915.2 Cyphomyrus plagiostoma | reverse complement strand
CACCTGCTACAGCTGCACATCAGTGGCAGCAGGTGGCTATAAAAAACCGAGGAGGAAAGAAGGTAATGTCGTCTTACATAGGTAAGTCATTCCAAAGAAATGAGAAAATGTATTCTTAAATGACAATAAACATTTATACTAATGAGTTATTTCAAAGTATCCATCCATTTATCTTCTACGCCCATGTGTCCTATACAGAGTGTAGAAGCCACAGGAATAACCCAGGATGGGGTGCCAACCCATCACAGTATTTCACTTAATCTCAAAAACAGAGGAGGTACTACGTCTGACTCTATGGACCAGGTGCCTTTTTTGCACATGCTGAGCTGAGTGTTCATCTCTGCTGCTCCCAGCCCCATTTAAGAACACTCTCCAAAAATGTCCCTACCATTGCAGAGTCTGTCAACCTCGAGGGCAAAGGTAAACAAATTCCATAGGCAATCACGTTTGCTCTTGTTAGATCGTCACCTGTGATCTTCCCATGCACCTCAATATCCAGACCATACTGTCTTGTGTGCCCTCATACAAGGATGAATGAGCCAAACGCATAGCAGGCATAATAGATTACAAGTTAACGATTGGGACGCTCGTACACTTTCAAAATATCCTCTGATTTGTCAACCACAACCTCATGTAAATTCATCCCACAACCCTCACATTTTCATTCAATAAATGTAGTGATGAAAACTAGAATGATTACTACTACTACTACTACTACTAATAATAATAATAATAATAATAATAATACTCTGGTGAATGGGCAGGTTGTTAGCCAGTCTCACTTAAGAGCCCAGTTAAGCTATGGGTGCAGATGCTCCAATAAACTCTCCTAATGGGAGGACCTTGCACCCGTGACCCACTTGCCTGGAATAAAATGGGAGATAACATCAGGGAAGCCAAGAAACTCTTCTGTTCAGTCACTGCAGTTTCCATAACAACTACCTACAGATGGTGCCCAGTGCATCATTAAAACATCCGATTTCAGTACCCACACCAGTGATGTCGAGTGTAGAACAACAAAGGGGTACATTCCCTCCCCCGGAGAGATTAATCTCCATTCTGGATACATCCCTCCTCCTCACCCCCCCTCCCAACTGACAGATGCCTGCATCTGCAGCATTCACAAAGGTCTATTAAAAACATCGGAAATTTAACCGATATTAAAACATTTCCTTGCACGTAATTCTTGTATTCTGATTTTAGATATTCGCTGCTACATTCCCTTTCCATTTCCTTTGAAGAATGTTAGCCATAAGTCTTAAGTGTGCCCTGTTCTCACATTTCATTCCTGTATCATACCTTTCTGAAGGAAAGCTCAAATCCAACATTCAATAAGTGTATCCTGGACTTGTAGTAGAAGCTGTAATTGCTAAACCTTGCAGGGGAGCATGGACTGTTATGATACTGCAGTCTTTTTGCCTGGAAATTCTTCATATCACCAATCTGATGCTCATAAAATGGCAAAGGGTGCTTATAGATGTGCTTTATTTGCAGGGAGAAAAAAAAACATCCAGTTACAGATCATATGATTGATCCCATGTGTCATAAGAGAATTACATAAATTAACTCGAAGCCAAATACATCTCTGGCCTTGCCGCTTGCTTTGGGTTCATGACATTGTTAATCTTCCTTACGATAGATAAGTTATCTTACCTGCCGTAGATCTCATGGATATTGGTGCTTACACCCCCCCCCCCCCCATGAGATAACAAGATTTCAATGAACTTGGGTCAGGGATAATAGAACAGGAGAAGCAAGCACATCTAGAGTACAAAGTCATGGTCTGCGGAGCCCTGCAGGTTGAATATAGCCTACAGCTTGTGATAAGACACATATAAGAACTGCCTGTCCTGCTCAGAATCTCAGGTGTGTTGGGAGTTTTACCACCATGTTGAGGAACTCAGTGCCTTCCTGCTCTGTTCTGTACGTTAAACCAGTCTACCAGACGAAGCAATTACTGGGAGTCAGAAATGTGACCCACTCCTTTCTGCCCTCTCTAGCACAGTGTGCCAGGTGGGTTCGGCAGAGCAGAACCACCCCTGCGATGCTGTGGACCTTCTCCATCTGCCTCCAGCTGGGGGCGCTCTCCTTGGCAGCACCGCTTGCCAGGTCCGGCACTGGGCCCCGAAACAAGCTCCTACTGATCTCGTTCGATGGCTTTCGTTGGGACTACGACCGCGACGTGGACACTCCTCACCTGGACGCCATGGCAGCCGAGGGAGTCAAGGCCCCTTATGTGACCCCACCTTTCCTGACCATCACCAGCCCCACGCACTTCACCTTGCTCACAGGTAACCCCCCCGTCAGCATAGCGGCCAGCAAGGGCCAATACTGAACAGGACTAGTCACTGGGAGAATAGCATAAGCAGGCAGAGCAGATTCAAAGTCAGATTTATCTATGTAACAGGCATTTACAATTTAAAACTTTTTTTTAGAAATATTCTTTTGTACCATGTACAGCATATCCCTGTATATTTTTATCTTTATTACATAACCATTTCCTGCACTTTTGCACAAATTTGCACTTTCAGAATTGACGTCAAATTGTACTTCATTGTCCAAGGACAATTAAAGTTAAATCTCATCCAATGAAATCTAATAGAATTCACTAAATTACCTTTTGAGTATTATTGTGTGTCTAGCCTGTACTGGGCTATCATCCTATCTAAGGGCTATCATCCCAAGGGCTATCATCCTGTCTAGGGGACCCCCTGCCTTGTGCCCTATTCTACCACAGAACAGCTCCCAGGTTTCCTTGACCCTATGCTGGCATGTGGAAGATTGATAAATGGAGTTAATTATTGAAATTACCAAATGTGCCACTCATATCTATTAACAGTAGTGATGTACCATTACTTCTGCAGGATTGTATTTCTGCATCACTTTTCAGGCTAGTATTAGCATGGTAGTTAAGATTTATTACACTTAGATGCCCAAGGTGTTATATTTTGTCTATGATTACTCTTTATAACTGAAATGAAAAGGCAAATCGGTAACACTTTCCATGAAACCCATATTCATAGAGCCTAATAACTTCTTATAATCCATTATAACATTCATAAAGCACTATAATCATGGCTATACGTATTTATAAAAAGGCATAACACATTATAGCCATGTTTCTCATGCATTATGAATTCCTTATGAGGCTCTCATCTGTATTACACTATAGATACTTTCATAATGCAGCACACAACATCCTTAATTCTTATACTGACCATTATAATGCATTATGAAGGTATCTACAATGTGTGATAGATGAGACCTTCAAAGAACATTCATAATGCATGATACACATGACTATAACGTGTTATGTGTTTTCATGAATAGTTATAGCCGGGTATGTAATATTCCTTGTATGCATTATAATACACTGTGAAAGTATGTGTAATGCAGTATAATGACTGCTTTAAGCTTTCCCTGACCACATAAAGGCTTCATACCTGCTGTTCCCAGGGCAGTACATTGAGAACCATGGAGTCATCCACAATATGTGGTTCAACACCAGCACCCAGCAGAGGAAGCCCTACTACCCAACGCAGTTTGTGGATGAGTGGTGGGACAACGGCAGCTTGCCCATCTGGATCACAGCCCAAAGACAGGTGAAGTACAAAAACTGGGCAGTAGGGGCGCTGTGATCAGACTTAATACGACGCTATGAGGTTCGAGTCCTGTGCTATTACAATGTAGGTATTTATCTTACGAAAGTAAAAAAAAAAAAAAAAATCTGGACCCTTTGGAATTATCAGAATACCAATGTCACCTAAAATGTCAGGATTTTCACTCAATTTTCTTGCTAATGTTAGACTCATACACACAGGCATTATCAAATTAAGGTTTTTTGATAATTCTACAATTTGCTCATGCATAAATCTGAGGGAAGTCTGGGTTTCCCTGCTGAGACTGCTGCCCCCGCAACCTGACCTCGGATAAGCGGGAAAAAATGGATGGATGGATGGATAAATCTGTACAGGGTGCTGACTTCCAAACATAGTCCTGTAATTATACCTAACTGGGGACTGATGGAACCCATTAGAAGTGCTTTCATAACCAATTCCAGACTTAAGAGCTTCAATAACTTATTATGAAGCATTACTATAAATGGTAGGTAACAAAGTGCATGGCTGATTTATTTGGCACACCTGACTCAAATTTTCATCTTCTTTTCAATAGGTCATTAGCCTTGAAATTTACATTCTTTATATAATGACCTTGATTGTTTAACCCAATTGATCAATAAAGATAAAATATCCTGTGTTTATAAAATAAGATTATAATTATAACTTAACGATCGGATCAAATTTTATCATTTGCGATTCTCACTGTATCTAAACCGATTTGCTTTTGAACTGGATGGGAAGCTCCATTCTCATAATGTAATACACTCCGGCTGGCAAAATCACGGGCCTAATAAAATAATCTAAATAAATATGAAAACCTTTATCGAGATAAAAAAGACAAGCACACTGGGGCGAGCCGGTTTTGCCAAATGATCTGCCAAATTCACGACTGACCTCTGTCTCAATGATCTCAAAGTTCTTTATGTCCATGGCTGTAAGAATAATGAACTGACATGATTTACTTAAGCTAAATGTAAACTTGAAATAGACCCACTTGCCCTAGAGCAGTGCTTCCTGACCTCATCCTCAGGGACCCACTGCCGGTCCATGTTTTTGCTCCTTCCGAGCTCCCTGCCCGTCCACGTTTTTGCTCCTTCCGACCTCCCTGCCCATCCGCGTTTTCCTCCTTCCGAGCTCCCTGCCCGTCCATGTTTTTGCTCCCTTGCAGGAGCTGAGGAGGAAGCCATAACGTGCACTGTGGGTCCCCGAACACTGGACTGGGAAACACCGTCGTCTTACTGCTCTGTTCATCAACCTGAGCTTCTCCTATCTTACCAGGGTCTTAAGGCGGGTTCCCTTCACTTCCCTGGTACAGCATCAAGCTACCAAGGTCAGAAGGTACTGGTGGGAGAGGTGGAACCCGCTTTATATAACTATTCCAACGAAATGGCCTGGCGGGAGAATGTGGACACAGTGATGGGCTCCTGGTTCGGCGAATTCGACCTGGACTTTGTTTCCTTGTACTTTGGTGAGCCTGACGGCACAGGACACAAGTACGGGCCATACTCCCCGGAACGCAGGGCCATGGTCGGCCAGGTGGACCGCACAGTAGGCTACCTGCGTAGCTCTGCCCAGTCGCATGGGCTTGCCGGGCGGCTCAACATCATCATCACAGCCGACCACGGCATGAGCACCGTTCTGAGGGGCAGCCAGGTGAATGAGATCCTCCTTTCCAAGGTTCCTGGCTTCTCCTTCCGCGACTTGGATTTTCAGCTGTTGGATTATGGGCCGGTTGGCATGTTGCTACCCAAGGAAGGCCTACTGGACAAGGTGTATGCTGCCCTGAAGGGGGCGCACCCACACCTGCATGTGTACAGGAAAGAGGAGCTACCAGGTCACATGCACTACTCAAGGCACCCACGCATTCTGCCACTGGTGCTATTCGCTGACCCTGGATATGTCATCAATGGGGTGAGTGATGTCTCCAGAAGAGCAACGTCGCTGTTGCCCATTAGTTGTAGATAATAAAGCTCTTCGAAAAAGCTCTGAATGTGTGTAGAATGCACTGAGATTTTGCTAGAAATGCTCCCTCTATTAGACATAAGATTTTAAAATCACTCACACAGATTGCTGGAAGTTTAAAGCTCCAAATTTAAGTCTACATCGCCCTCTACTGGCCATTTGAACTGCAGACCAGCAATACCACTGAATTGAATTGAATTTTACCCTATCTAGGCACTTGCAGTAATACAAATGTAATAGGAAAATTGTAGGCTCCCATTCAAAATCTGTGAAGAAAACAACTTCCGTAGTGTAATATTAAAGTAATTTTAATCAACCAGCATGATGTATAATAACATTGCAGAATTCATTATTTAGATCCCTATGACCACAATGTGGACAGTTTGATCAACATTGACTTTAGGTTAAATTATCATTGATTCATCTTCCTACATTAAGACAGATTTAATCATTTTATGTATTATTTTAAGCCAAATTTCTTTTCTTGCACAATTAACTGAATGATACTTTATTCACCATGAATGAAGTGCTTCTGTTATTGACTGATGCTCATATCTCAAAAGGCAGGGCAACACATCCTACACTGGCGTTTTAACTTCACTGCAAATCCTACACTGGCGTTTTAACTTCACTGCTCTGCATCCGCCAGATAATTCCTGTGCAGTTCAACAAAGGGGAGCATGGCTTCGACAACCAGGCCATGGACATGAAGCCATTCTTCCGGGCCGTGGGGCCCGACTTCCAGCAGAACCTGACGGTGCAGCCCTTTGAGACGATACACATTTATGCCCTAATGTGCCACCTTCTGGGCATCACCCCAGAGAAGAACGACGGTCACCTGGATGCCACCCGCCACATGCTAGTGTCTGGTCAGCAAACTGAACCATCTGGAGGTCAGGATGGATCAGCCAGCATCTATATATTACTGCTGTGTTTTCACACCCCCCTCATATAAATTCTACCTACATGTTCATATTAACAACACTTTAATATTGTCAGGTATAAACCAGAGTCTAAAAATGTCCCCTGAACATAAGTTTAATCGGGCAGATCTTGAACGGCTACCCGTTATTTTTTTCAGTGTTTTACAGGTCCTTCCATGTCTTACAGGGTCTGAGAACTCCATCTTATTTAACGCACTAATCGGTCTGGGAGTCGTTGCTGGCATCCTGGTTATTGTGTTTGCGGTCGTCGTATCGTATACCAGGTACCGTCGGCAAAAGCCAAAGGAGAGGTATGTCATTCCCATTCACCTTGATCTGTAACTCCACCACGTCTGTTTGCCGTAACCACACAACTGTGGAGCGCGATTCACTACCACGAAGGGGATGCGGTAGGGCCGAGTTGATTGGATAATTTACATTTCATTGCTCCTCCCACATGCTGACAATTCATGACAATGACTTTCTGTGGGCAGATTCACAGTTTTCAGCAAATGTTCATTAAAGTAAAATACTGTCACCATGACTGTCAAGATGGGAAATGAACTGGCAGTTCTCTTTACCAGCAATTTTTTCAGTTGCAATTTTCCATCTAAATACTTTCCTTCGGTGGCAGCAGGGTGGTGCAGTAGTTAACACTGTCGCCTCACACCTCTGGGACCAGGGTTCGAGTCTCTGCCATTGCTCCATGGGTGAAGGCTGCATGTCATCTTGCTGCTAGTGTAGCGGAAGCTAAAACCCAGGGTTCCTTTAAATCAGAGCTAGAGAACATTTTAACAACTCTGAGCTATTAGTTAAGTTCTCCCCAAACGAGCTTGATGGGCCAAATGGCCTCCTCTCATTTGTAAATTTCTTATGTTCTCCTTGCGTCATTTTGGGGTCCCCCCCCCCACAGTCCAAAAACTGAGCTTAATCGGCTTTACCAAATTCCCAATAGGCATACATGTGTGAATGAATGGCATGTGTGAGTGTGCCCTGTGATGAGTTGGCATCACATTCTGGGTTGTTCTCTGCCTTGCGCCTGTAACCTCTGGCATAGGCTCTGGATCCCCTATGGACTTGAACAGGACTAGCAGTCACAGAAAATGGATAGATCACTATGAACAGCCAAGAATATCTCTGTCAACAGGAGCATTCAATTGGCTGGTTATACTTTAAACATTTTACACACACACACTGAATGTGCATTTACACTTAGAACACAAAATGAGTCATACCTTCCCAGAAAAAGAAATCATTTTTCAGTATCTGTATTTTTATTATTATTATTATTTCGATATAGCAATGGCTTATCACTGCTCCAATAATGGCATCACTTCCTGTATTGCAGCTCTGAGGAAGCCAATGAAAATGATGTCCGAATCAAGCAAACTACCATGTGAGGAAGGGTTGCCTAAAAACAAGACGAGACAACATTAAATTACACTTTGGAGTAGAATAACCTCTGTCTGTCCAGCACTAAAGACTGGGTCTAGTTCCTCCCCCCATGGCGAATAATAAAAGAATCTTCCCCTGGCAAACAGCCTGTTCAGCGCAGTTGTGTATTCACTAACAAGCAGAAGACAAAACACCCAGTAAGATGTGTTTCATGATTGCTGAAGCATCCGTTAGCAGGTGCAACTGCCCAAAGCAAATCAAGTCAATGAATGAAGGAACAAAGGATGATCAGCAAGTACTTAATGAGGGATTATTCTTAGTTGTGTAGCTTTGTTTCTTTTATGCACATATGAAGGCCCAACATACAATATAAACCATAACAATGCCATCTAATGGTAGAGAAATAAATATTATTTTAAGTAAATCTTGAATGTTTTTTTTTTTTTTAACAGTTGGAGATAGCTAAGGATACATGAAGGGTGAACAAACTGTCAAGATCGAGTTAAAAAGTAAAGAGCAACAAATCACATGGGGAATTAAATGCATGTATTCATTATGTAGGACCAGACCGCATCTAAACCTTAAACCTCGGCATAAATAAAGATCTTTAATAGTATTTAAGAATGTTAATACATTTAATAGCTTAATAATGCAAAATTACCTCTGAAAGACACGATCATCACAGAACTCTTTTGAATATCTTACTGAATCTAACTTAAATTTCCCCCTTCCACAACATATGACCACATTACATTATAATAATTTGTAGACATGCCATTGAAAGTCTACTCCAGGTAGGCGGTATGATCAATATACCTTTATCATTTATGCTTAGTTTAACGGCTGAAGAGGTCCGAGCTACATTTTTAATAAACTTGGCGCGAAACCGTCAGGAGCGATTACTATAAATGCTAATATTACCAAGTAGCATGAAACCCCCACTTGGATTATGTTGATAAATGAATTTATCTTTGTATTGGCATTCACAAAAAAACATTACACTTTGTTTTATACGCATGCGAGGTCGAATTATGCAAAAGTGAAGTTGCATTTGATGAACATAAAATATGGAGTGAAATATAATCTGCTCGGAAATGTTCCATTGCCAAGTCATTATGGAGCACGTACACCTCATAATTCGGTCTGGCTACATGCTCCCATGTATGTATGAACACACACAACAAATTTTATTTGTTATATATATATATATATAAAATACACACACAAATACACAAAATGGGAATTGTTCTCTTGCTATAGTTTGTAATGACATTGCTACCTACTCCTTACTATTAACTGACATTTTCCTTGAGTAGGACAGATAACCAATTACAGTCCTGTCCAATAATCATATATAACATTTTTCAAAAACAAGTTAATATTGTTTAACGTAAGTAATAAATAACAAAAGTATAATTTATATAATTCTGTGAGCTAGCTATAGCCTATATAATAATGTCAAGATTAACGAGTTCAGCACGTTCAGTCCAGAAAATCCAACAATCGTATGCAACCAGATGAAAATGAAATTAGCAAATGACATTTTATAATATAAAATTTAGGTTTTAACGCGCCAACATGCAGCGTTGCCGACTCTAAACCACAGCTCAAAAGACAACGGCAAAAGCTACGGAGTGGTTATACGATAACTACGGACGGCATTCGCCAAGGGACAAACTTCATGCTTTGTTTTCTTTCCGCCCCCTTTTCATAAAAGAGGGTTTGAATTGTAGCTATCGACCGCAGTCATGGAGGAGTTGAGCGCCGTGGGGGAACAGGTTTTTGATGCCGAATGCATCCTCAACAAACGCCTGAGAAAGGTTGGAAATAATGTAATAACACATCGCGGATCCTCGAACACAGTTCAGACTGCCTGTGTGACATTTTTACGGTTGTTTTTTTGCAGGGAAAGTTGGAGTATCTGGTGAAGTGGAGAGGATGGTCATCCAAGTAAGTGGAAGCGCAGCTGCAGCTGCTGGATCAGCCTCAAACAATGAAAAACAACAACAACGCACCGCTTGTTGCTCTCGTGCTGCAAGAAGCCCGAACACTAACTTGGCAATTTGTTGCCCAACTTACTTGTTAGTCTGCTTTTGCATGTTTAGGCAACTGCAAAAAACAGCAGTGCGGTGTGATTTTTGACGGAATATTAGTTTTTGTAAGACTTACCAAGTTTTGTGGATGATTATTAGCTACCTAGCCGTTGAAAGCTTGCAAAAAATGTGGTTAGAAATGCCAACTTTGTCTTGTAAAGATACAAGCCCTTTCTTGGGAAAACGTGAATCTTTGGCGTATACTCTTTTGTAGTTATATGTAGATGTTTATAAATATATTGGCCGTGTTTTAAATCGGTAGATTGGTAGCGCGCTATTTTTAAGTATCGTGCCCCAACATCTTCAATATTTTCAGGTGTCGTCGTTTTACAGTTTTACGTACGGTTAATGTTTTTGTTTTCTAATTACGAAAAGTAAACTATATTTGAATGTTTAATTTGGAGAAAAAATGTAATTGTCTCTTTCCATCATTTTGTGTGGGCTTAAGTAAACCCACTTCGTCTACTAGCTGTAGGTCCACACGCTCTGTTTTCCGCTTCTTTCGGTTTTTGTGTGTATTTGGTTGCATCTTTTCTCTGTCCCGAGACGGACATGCTGCCTTCACAGACCCCCCCCCAGGCGCGCTGTGCCCGCCTGCTCTTCTTCGTAGCTGCTTAATTAAATTAAGTTTGATAACTTAATTATCTCACGCTTCACGGCTGCGGTCGTTACATTAATCGGGCACATGGTTGTGTGAATCATATCGACGCGTTCCATCTGTCACGCACGTTTTGCCAGGGGAACCGATCACCATTGTTTGTATATCAATGGAAAAGTTGTCAGCCCAGGGGAGTTTTAAACAACATGTCGACGCTAGTAGTAATGAACTTTCAGGGTGAGAAGTTTTTGAGTCGAGGGTGGGCACTCTTATCCGCAGAGGGCCGGTGTGTATGGAGGTTTTTGGGGTACCCTTTAAGGTCAGCTGTTCAAACCCAGGCGTGGGAACTTTTCAGCCAATCAGTCCTCTAATTAGTAATCTAATTATGGCGTTGCAGCGAAAGCCCTCATATACAGCGACCATTTTTGGATAAGATTGACCACCCATGTTTTAAATGATGAAAACTACGCTGCACATGGGTGTTAAATAAACATCCCTTACACTTGTTTCTTATCAGGACGTCCCAAGGCACACACCGGTAACGTGTTTAATAGCTTAAGTAACTAACGGAAAGACAGTACAGGTTTACAGAGGGTTACAGATTAAACAAATTGCATGTATGAGTATGATCATCATATTCGGCCTAAGATTAGATTCACAGGGTATTTCCCCTCGATTTTTCAAAAGTCCCGTTCACCATAATGTAAGCGTAGGTGAAAGGGTTCTAGTCCCATGGGCGTATTGAAATAAACTCATCTTTGCCTCATCAGCCCACTTTGTATCAAAGTTGGCCCATTTTTTTATGGAAAAGGGTTTGACTTTGTCGTCAGTGATACCATGCGGTCTCTACGCATTTAACCTGCGCCTCCCCGTGAAATAGCTCAAACTGAATTCAGACAGACATCAAAAATCAGTGGGTTCGGTACTGCTAATTTATAGTGTTGCTCTGTTCCAGGCACAACAGCTGGGAGCCTCAGGAGAACATTCTGGATCCGAGGCTGCTGGCGGCATTCCACAAGAGGTGAGTCTGGGCGGGGGGGGAGGAAGGGGTCACCATACCAGCCAAAATGCAGGGTGCAACACTTTTCCTGGGGAGATGCATGCTAGCAATGCACTGACCAAGAGCAGACAATTGGCATGGCAGGGGCTGTCAAACGTCCACGTTTTGTTGGCATCCGCTAAGCGTTTAAAACAAGTTAAACGCAGAAGGTTCAAAGTGTAGGGGGACATGAATGGAATCCACATAATTTAGACAATGGAGGAATGCTGTTGCTGTTAGGGAAATATGAAATTAATCGCAAAACTGGCAAATTGTAAAAAAAAAAAAAAAATGTAAGCTGGGGGGACACGACCAAGTTTGGTAAAAGATGGAGGCAAGGAGATAAAAGATGGACGACGGCAGCAAATATTCAGATATTTTAATGTGCTGTCTGTCACATCAGCTTGAATTCCACTTTCGAGACAGAGCAATGACACTCACTATTTCTTATTCGCGTCAGTCTGTTCTAACATCACTAGACGGAAGTTTGTTTTTTTTGTTGAAGCAGTCTTCTGTGATTCCAGAGAACAAGAGAAGGAGATTTTGTTCCGCAAGCGAGGGAAACGGCCAAGAGGAAGACCCCGTAAAATCATGGTAGGAATGCAAACGTCGTTTATGCCAAATGCCTTAGTTTCATACGTCGGCCGTTACTGTGATCACCCCTGTTTGTCTGTTCAGGAAGCTGTTCCAGCGGCGACGAAATCAAGCAGCTCTTCATCCTCCTCATCCTCCAGCTCGTCTTCCTCGTCGTCGTCCTCCTCCTCCTCGTCCTCCTCCTCGTCCGATGACGACAACGATGGCGAGGAGGCGAAGGTGAAGCCCGGGCAGCGGGCGCGCGAGCTGCACCCCGTGCCCCAGAAGAAGGCCCAGATTGTGGTGGCTAAGCAGGAACCCGTGAAGAAGAAGCGTGGAAGGAAGGCGCTGCCACCAGAGCTGAAGGCACTTCGGCAGAGCAAGGGGGCCCGGAAGCTTCCCAGGCCGGCTGCCAGGGAGAGGGAGCTACTGTCACAGACACAGGAATCCAAGACGCCGCTGAAGAAGCCCCTACAGCCTGCTAGCTTTACCTACACAGGCATGAGCAGGGTGAGTGGGAGCAGAGAGCCACCCACCGCCCAGAGCAGAGGCTCATTCTCACAGGCGGTACGGAACCCTTTGGGGGCCGTGGGTCCTACCCGTCCCACGGCCACCTCGCCGGGGTGCCGCGTCCCTCAGAACAAGGCCACGCCCGATTTCAAGCTCTCCGTCTCAGACGTGGGCAGTGGCTCAGACCTGGACCTGAGGACCACCACCTCCAAGTCGCCTGGGGTGGCGGCACTCAACCTGCATAATACCAAGCTCTCCTCTGGTGGCGGCGGGGGGCAGGGAACAGCGTCCTCTGCTGCTGGAACCCCCAACGGGCAGAGGAAACAAGAGACTCCAGCCCAGACCCCCCCGCCTCGCACTGCTGCTCAGCCGCTGTCAAAGGGCCCTGGTCTCCAGGCTCTCAGCTTGCAGGGCCTGAACCTGCAGAGTGTGGGCAGGCAGACACAGGGCTGTGTCTCTACGGGCAACGGTTCTGCCAGCCCAGCCCGGAAGGGCCCGTCCCAGAACACGGGAACAGGGGGTGGGGGCCAGCCAACCAGAAGGGGCTTGGGTGGAGGGCAGGGTAGGCTAACAGAGGCTGGAGAGCCGGGGCTGGGGACAGACAGACAGGCCAAGAAATCGAGGAGACCTGAGGCCAAGCCTTCCACAGAGGCCACGGCTGCCAGGGGCAGGGGGCGGAGGCCGTCCTCCAAAGACGGGGGCAAGCCGGGGAAAGTGCTGAGCGAGATGAGCACAGGGGAAGAGGAGTCCAGCTCAGACTCGGAGCACGACTCTCCCCTGCCCAGCCATGCACAGAACCTGACTGTCTCGGTGCAGCCCGGCCAGGACTGGAAGCCGACGCGGAGCCTGATCGAACACGTGTTCGTCACGGACGTCACAGCTAACCTGGTCACAGTGACCGTCAAGGAGTCTCCGACAAGCGTGGGCTTCTTCAGCCTGCGCCAGTATTGAGAAGTGAATCCGCTGGACTGGGGAGGCCAGGAGTGGCTCACCCCCCTCCCCCTCCCCCCGCCAAAGTGTTACTGGAGCCGGCAGGTTCTGCCATCTTTATTTACGTCGCAGCAGAACCGTGGTCGACTCTTCACAATCCACGGCGAAGTGGCAGATTAAGAAGGAAAATGGGGAATGTGTTGGAAACACCTGCTATGGAACAAGATTTCACTTCTGTAATACGGCTGTGACTCCAATCTCATCTCATTTTTTATATAAAGTTTTTAGTCTTGCTTAAATGGTGCCAAGAAATCAAAATTTTGCAATTTAGCTACCTCTATTTAAAATCTGGCCTTTAATATTCAAAAACAAGCATACAGACTTATGCACTCATCCAAACATTTCCGTAGGATATATTGGAATTTTCCATGTTTTTCTGTTTTTTTTTTTTTTTTGTTTTGTTTTGTTAAAGCTGTTATTATACACATTCCACAGAGTAACAGGAGACTGGAAGTACAGGAGAAACTGAACTGAACTTTTTTTGTTGTTGTTGCGGTGAAATGTGATTGTTGTATACGTTTGTGAGAGATTGAAAACGCCGCAGGCAGTGAGCCCATCTTAGAGAGCTGCAGCAGAGTTGGGGGCATGTTATCTGAGCCTCTGTAGCGAGGCCGGCCTGGACAGCAGTGTCAGCAGAGAGAGTCCTGCTTCGTTCACTGTTTTCCCACTGAACAGCCCCAGATTGCAGGCCTCCAGGTCACAACGAGGTCAGACAACACCAACAAGTCACTGCCGCTATGTGCTTTTTTTTCCCTGCACCTGAGGAGAGCCTTAAGACAAACAAACCAAAAAAAAACACAAAACAGAATTGCTGTGGAATGCATTTAACAGTGTATACTAAACTGCCAAATACCACCCTTCTCATACACTTTATTAGCTTGCAAGGGCCCAGGATATAAATACTGGCCCTCCACTGCCATATCTGAAGTAACAGAAACGTGTTACTTTTAAGGAAACGTGCAACAAATAAACAAGGACACCTGAGAGTTCATGTCATTGTTCCAGACAGTTTAGTCCCTCTAAATACTTACAGTATTAACACTAGATCTGTCATAAGCTATAAGACAAGAGAATATTATACATTCCTGCTTGTATTAGCCATTGTGCATGAGGTGATCTCTGTGTGAACACCGATCAGTTCACTCTGTTAGATGCTGAGATAGGCACAAGCAATAGGGGGAAATACTGGTAGTTTCAGTGTGTGATAGTATGTCATTGAGGATATCTCTGAAATACTTAAGACCAAAACTGTCAAGACTTTTCAGATGAAAACGATTCCCTTTCAAACATGAAGTGACACTTAATGACGCTGCATGTTTTTGGGGAAGTGGCTATTTTGAATGGCAGAAGTTTAGAGTGCAAACCAGCCCTTTGCTCAAAAACAACAACAAAAAATAAATGGGAATGTATGTTGCTTTAGGCAATCCTGCTTGAATAATTGGGCCATTGTACAGGTGAAATGATCAGTCACTTTTGAGTCCCTATTGAATCTGAAAGTTATCACCAGAAAATGAGGTGGTACAAGTCCAAGCAGAGTGTGAAAAAGAGGAATTTGATGCTTTTTGTACTTGGAACAACCTGGATCACCGATTTTGGGTGCAGGAGCTTGTTTGGAAACTTTCGCTGAAGTTTTTTTAATTTTTTTTTTTTTTTAAGTGTCTATCTACTGCAATGAAGCAGATGTCTAGGGACTTTTTCGGCCTGTTATCCCAGTTCTCATCTCTACCTGCCAACAGTCCAGGGCGAAAAGCATGTTTACGATGCAGAATGCACCGGATTCACTAGCTATCGATCGTGGCTGGGACAAGTGGTTACAGAGAGTGATTTCATGCACTGCTACTTAGCTGGAATTGAAGGGCTAGGATAATGGATAACACACCATTTCCCTAGAGTGAGGTATTGAGCTCACCAGTGAAATACACAGGGCTCGTGTGATACTTGTGAGTTGCATTATCTGTCCCCTGTCAGAGACTTTGCAGTAAATGTGCTGTCATTGTTAGACATGTTACTGTATAGGACTCAGATTAACCCTTTAGACCGAAGGCTATATTCTCTGTAAGATATTTATTTAAAAACACAATAGGAAGGTGGTCAGACCTTTTCATTGTGCCACCATGTCATTTTATTAACCTTAAATAAATAGTAATTTAGTATTTTTCTTGACTGTTACGGTGAAATAATGGCGCTGTTCCTGTTGCTGTATTTAGTAATTTGCATTTCATGCGAACATTTAAGTAATGCAATTTAGATTTGAGATTTATTACAATTCCCATATAAAACCCATGTTATACAACCGAAGAGCATATCTATCCTTTTTAATTATGTACTTTATGCCCCTCAAACCTTGCATTTTCGACTTTGAATTCCACCCCACAACATTAATCGACATTAAGAAACTTCACGATTTTTATCAATCAGCAGAGAGCCTGGGAACACACACATATGGACGAATGTATGAGACACTGCTTCTTTAGCCAGCCTCCTCTTTTACCTTGTTCAAGCTGGAGGAAAGACAAATCAATACTGAAAAGCAGCCAAGCTGCCCCTTTCCAGACCAGAAGGGTCAGTCAGACACGGGACCCCCACCCGCACCCCCCCTCTGCTCCTGGGTGTGCGTGCACACACACTCACCATTTTTATAGATTTCGCCACATAAATCTGCACATCGATCCCTAGGCAGGGACACACAGATACTTTCATGTTTAGAAAAAGAGCAGCAGTCAAGACTGCAGCGACATGCTCATACGCACAACCCTTAGAAGTGTGTGGAACGATAAACTGATCCTGCATAAGCCTCACTCCTACGCTTCTGTTGCATTCTGAAAGCTTGCATTGTCCATCTGCACTATGTTTAGTCTGCTACCTTCCTGGCTAGTTTCCCCCAACTCAGACCTTTCTAATCTCAACAGGACTTTCCTGGTTACATAAATGTTCTTTTCATACGTTCACCCATAAAACTATCCCCTACTGCTGCATTACCAAAGTAACGCCAAACAGGGATGAGGGTTGTTGGAAGTGTTGTTTGGACTAGCTTTCTTTCACCGCTGTTGAGATGTTACTGAATAGTCTGGATTCTAAAAATACCAATAAAACATTTTACAAAATATATATTTCTTTGCATTGTTACTGTTCCCCAGACTTGTTCCCAGATTGTAGAAGTATAATCCCCATTCTGCTGTCACACAGAGTGAGGAAAATAGGCCCCTGTCCTACCGACAGTAAAGCATCCTAATCTGCTGCCCCATAATCATCTTAGCCTAGCGTCCATCACTCGTCTATCACTACCGCTCCCCTCTTTCACTGCTTTCGCCTGGATTTCCGCACGTTTGTTTCCGAGCGCTCCCCGCCAACACACACTGTAGCCTTTGCAAATTCACCCATGGCTCCCTAGGGGGCAACATTGCGTGTTTTATTTTTAGTTTTCCAGCTTGGCAAGAAGTTGAAACCACAGACATGTAGTACAAAATAGTTGCATTTGACCAGGTCTGCTAAACCTGCTGTCTTTGTGAAACTTACGTCCCAGGTGTACAAAGTGTGAATCAGAAGTATGAATTCAAAAAGTGTTCCATCTACTTGAGCTGCTCTTTAAAGAAATACTTTTTGCAACAATTTTGCTCATAACTACTAACGTGCCAAAAAAACAGAAAGAGACTCGGACACTTAAGGGTAAACTGATGTGAAAACTGGTTCCCGTTTTGCCGAATCCTTCCATGCTTTTGCCCCTCAAACTTAATTCTAGCAAGCAGTCAGACCTATACAAAGAAAATGTTTTGCTGCTAATGTCAAATGGCAACTTGAGAGGTAATACAATATTCAGATCAATAAAACAATTTTATATTTGTGCACATGTATTATGCATGTGAATATGTATGTGTCTTAGACATTTGATAGGTATAAACGGCAACTTAAGTCCTTAATATAGATACACCCCCCACCCCCATATTTTATTTGGCTTATTAATACCCCAATAAATTCATTTATGTTTAAATGATCAAATTGCCCTTACATCGTTATATCGCAGGTGTGCGTGTGTGTGTGAGAGAGAGAGAGAGATAACACACACCATTCTACGCTAACATCGGTGCTACTGGGAGCGCTTCGCGGTAAAGTTGGGCTTGACTTGTGCGGCCCGAAGTTAGTCTTAGAAACAACATTCTTTGCGGAACTTCTGCCTACGTTATAACTAATCTGAATGTCTCCCCATACTGATACCGAAACGCCGCCATTTCCCAGCGGTTACCTTGACAAGAATGTGCCCGCGCCTCCTATCCTCGCGCGCCGCAAGCTCCATTGCTTTTCATCCTGCCCCAGCTCTTAATTAGCTAATTGAGGCCTGCTTGTCAGCCGTGCCGTTTTTCACTTCTGCGCGTTGCTCTTGTGCTAACTGATTAAGTCAGACATATCTGGTTACAGAATTACTTGGCGCAGGGTAAGATGGGGGTGGCTCAAAGCGTAACGATACGTCTTCGCGCCTCCAGGCTGGTGGCTCGAGGCCCAAGCGTGGTTTTGCGCATGCGCCTGTCCGCAGATTTAGCATTTTCCCTCGAGTTTTCACAGGGTGAAGATGGATGCACGAAAATTGCTTAGTGAGCTGTACTGCGATCGCATCATTGATCTTTGACGGGAATGAATTGTTTGCGGTGGCAGCCGATTCGGGTACTGGTCTGTAAGAAACAGTAAGAAAAGACGCAACAGAACCACTTGGGATTCTTCCGTGAAGCTTTGCGTGGATGTTAATGGCGTAAGGAATGGTTATGAAACATCCTGTATCGTGTATTTGCTTCGTAAAAGAACGAGCACCATCATATTGGATATGTCACACGGTGTGCTTTTAACTATACTGTGTTTTTATACATTTGTGTTTTTAGAACGAGTTGAGAATTGCCAATGTTAATCCGAATGTAATATTTCGAAATATGCAACAGGTCCAAGACGGATAACTCTGCAACTCAGTTTGTATGATGTTAAAATGTATCATGTTTTAAACAGAACTAACTGCATCTCTAACCTATATGTCAGACAGGGAAAGTTATGTAGTTTAGTGGTTTTATTTTACCGATGTACAAAAGTTACAATATTAGGAATAAATAGCCACATTTAACATTTTATACAGTCGTTATAATGTTTCTGCATATTTACAATTGTCGCAACAAGAAAATAAGGTATCATCTGTAACTTGTAACTACTCAAACGTTCTAATCTTTTATCCCGATACCTATAAAAATATTACTGCAACTAATAATAACAATAATAATAACAATAGCAACAAACAGCCCACAGTCATTTATATCATAAATTTCAGTAAAGATTAAATGGTTTTGTAGTAAATGTTATTGCGTTTGGTGTGGTTTCTGCAAACACTGCAACCCATTTTACCATAACCTGACAAAGTGACATAATACAAATCATATATTACGTGTATAAACTTAACTATGCGACACATGTAACACGGCTGAGCTGTATTCTGCGTCCAATCAACTCGCACATGCGCATTTGCATTCCAATACAACTGGATACTTCATAGGTATCCACGTGCACGTCAACCCCGCGTTCTTTTGCAGGCACCTCCACCTAAGTATCGTGAAATGGGTACTTTTGTCCGGTTTGCAAACCATTCCCTCCGGTACAGAACAGGACCTTTCGCGGGGGCAGCTGCCCACTTTCACGTAACGTGGCCAAAATCGGCGTCCGAGGTCGTTCCAAGCGTACACCACCGGACAGGACGCGTACGTCCAGAGCCAAAGCTGCAGCTTTCGTTGCAGTTTTCTACTGCTTTGCTTCTTGCCGTGCAAAACGTCAAACTCCAGAGACTTTATTAAAGCGGGCATAGATCCGTTGGGCAGATGCATTTCTTCCAGACTGTCCACTTGGCCATTAGATGTGTCTTTGTCTTCCGGCGGAGTTGTGGACATGAACAGTGAATCGAAGTGGCTTCCCAGTAAATTTCGCAGTTCAGTTTCATTAAGGTCTTTTTCCTTAGGATCAAGCATGGGATCTGGATGTTCTATGAGTACCACAGGTGGTAAGATGTCACTTGGAATCGGACGGAAGATATCGAAGTGCTGACACGTGGTCTCCTTTATGCCAAAACCGAATGATAACGCCAGTACGTATACAGCCACACAAAAATCCAGACCCATGTTTACTAGTCCGAATACAAATTCGTTCAAAATAGTTACAGTTTCAAAATAATGGTACTCATTGATTAAAAACAGCACGAAACGAAGATTGCGGTTCCTAACGCAAAAAATCCTCAAATGTACATATAGGTATCAATAATCAGGCTACGTAAAACTGTCGAATAATTAAATTGAGTTAATGTGCGTTTTTTGTTAGAAAAGTTATATGTTGTACTTACTGACCGCTTTGTATAACAAAATTCCACCAGAGATACACCATCCTCCACAGTTACCAGAACGTAGTACGGAATTCCTCAGAACTCCCAGGTGTGTAGGCAGATTACCGTGTTTACTTCTCTAATTTAATATCCGGGGGGGTTGGTTAATCCACACGCCGTGCATTCGTTCGTTAGCGCAGCACCACACTTTTAAAGAGTTACAGTCCAGTGATGCACCGACTGGATCTTGATGGAGTCCACACTGTCAGTCTGCCAGACAGGAGATGCTTTACCATCTTCATGCTTTGGGGGCGGGGGGCGGGGGTCGGCACATTACAGGGTGGACTCACAAGGTGTGAGTCGACTGGGTTTTTATCGACCCCTGCAGGCGGATGCACATTTGCAGTGTTACGCATCCGTGATATCCAATGCGTTATAGTCTGTCAATCGTTTTTTTTTTTTAAATGTAAGTACAACTATATGTAATAATAGTTGCATTTTTTTCATTTAATGTAACTCACTAAAATATACGAATATAACGATATAAAACACACCAAAATTTAACTTGTGCAAATCTAGTCCTTCAGCATAATATTTACACTAATTCACTTGTGCTCCTCCCCAATTTCCCCAAGTTAAACACTCTCTCTGACACACACAGGCAGAATTCCAACTCTCCATGAAAATGTATTATAAACGGTAATTATGTGTGCAGTCAGCAAGGAGAGGGACGTCACTGCACTGCAGTGTCTGCTTTTTAGGCCATGCTATTAATGAGACATTTTCTCAAAACTTGTCCATACAAACTCATAAACACACGCAGACAGAGGCTTCTGCTGGTCCCAGATTCCCACTACTGGCCTTTGTCTCTGGGTGACGGTCCAGCTGGATCTCAGCATAGTGCCACACGGCAGGAACGTTCTCCATAAACACAGCTTAATTAACGGTCCTACAGGGACAGTATATAGAGATGGTATCACACCTTCATAACTCACGAAACTGCTCAAAGCTGAGAGAGTCGCCCTTGAAATGCATCACTGTAGCTCAATAACCTGGCCAGTAAAGGCTTTTATCCAGTTGGTTATTACCTGGATCTGTCTCTCAAAGATATACCGGTGGCTTTGGCAAGATTCAACCGCATTTCTCACACGACACCCTTGTCACGTCACTGATGGTTCCCTCGAATGTCCTTGAGGCACCAGGAAATTAACTCCTGGGTGTTTAAAATCCTCTTTAAAAGTAAATGTGATTCTGAGCCCAGGTCTACTGGCTGTTGGCCCAGTTACCAAACATGGTAGACCAAACAAAAGCCTGCCCCCCCCCCCCCCCCAATGCCCCATTTTGCAAGCCTCCTTATGAACACGATGGCTATGCATCTCGCCCTATTTTGGGGGCCCCAGGTTTTTGATTTAACATTTGCCATGGATCATTAGCCAGTTTGGAAGCAGGACAGTAAAGCTCTGATGTCGTTAAATGTTGGTGATCTGCCATTTCTGTATTCACCTGACCTCCTATGCATTCCTCTCTATTCACCTGACCTCCTATGCATTCCCCTGTATTCACCTGACCTCCTATGCATTCCCCTGTATTCACCTGATCTCCTACGCATTCCCCTGTATTCACCTGATCTCCTACGCATTCCCCTGTATTCACCTGATCTCCTACGCATTCCCCTGTACTCACCTGACCTCCTATGCATTCCCTTGTATTCACCTGACCTCCTATACATTCCCCTGTATTCACCTGACCTCCTATGCATTCCCCTCCCTGAATTTGCACACAGTTCAGAGGAGTGCACAGTTCTCCTTGGAAATATCACTTTTTCATAATGAGTAGGAAGGGTCCCATATAGAAGCTGTTGAGAAGATGCCTGTTTCGGTTTACAGGTAAGAATTACTGTCGTGCCCTTCTGCAGTGACATGGTTGCTCTGACAAAACATAACTTACTGTTTTATCGCAGGACAAAAGTCTGTTTTTTTTTTAAATAGGCACCTCCATTAAAGCAGGCAACTGCCAAAAGTACTGTTTTATCCCCTGCAAAATTAAATTTAATTAAATTTAAGTTATTTACTATCAACAGAGTCAATATCCTTTATTTCATGGAGCAGTTGGCGCTGTAAAAGGCTGCTCGTACTCTCAGACAACACGCAACGTCGCTTCTTCGAAAATGGTCACGTCACCCGTCGCCCTGCAGTCTGTCCCTCCCCTGCACATGTTTAATGCCATGAAATAGTCCAGATGCCTGGTTTGGCTGGGCTTGGCGAAGGAGGGGCGCCGTGTAAGCATTACTGCGCTGTGGAGGACTGTTTGCCCCAAGCTGTGTATGGATCTTCAGCGTGTACGTTTTACCTTCTGAAGGTTAATTTTCAGACGCTCCCCCAAAGAGATCTCCTTCCTCTAAGGCAGTGTTTCTCCGCCATCCAGTCTTCAGGCATCCGCAGATGGCCCACGTTTTTGCTCCCTCCCAGCTGCCTGCCAGACAGTGCACATTTCTGCACCCGCTCAGTTCCTAGGGAGGGAGCAAAAACAGAATGTTTGCAGCTCCTTGAGGACTGGACTGAAAGACACTGTGATATGGGACCTGAATGAGTCCAGGGACCGTGTCACGTTGCACAGACAAAAAACTTTGGTGTTAATGACATACAATCCAAACAAGATATTTCTTGGCTCTAATCCTGTCCCAGTGTTTTGAGCAGAGCTGAGGGACAATCCTTCTACACAGTCATCACATCCACAGAGTGCTTGGTGACAATGATCTGCTCAGCATCAATAACCATATATTGACATCCATAAAAAGACTCAGCGTTTCAAGGACCCTCAAAGTCTCACAGACCATGTTTTTCTTCATAACACACCACTTAAATCACTGGGGCTATTTACTCATTTATTTCTAAACGTATCTTGGCTAAATTTTTGGCCAATCAACTGCAAAAGGAGCAAACAGTCTCTCCAGTGACCATGTCCCTGTGATCATTTTAATATTTTAGGCAAACTCATACACCATTACAAATGTCTGGTAAATGTCTGCACAAACCACTCTCCGTCTTTGACACTTGACCTCGTTCCAAGCGCACGAGTCCTCACGCACACACAGGGCAGCTCCGCCGTCTGCAGGCTCTCCTGGAACACATCGTTCCAAAGGCAACAGACATCGGAGAAACGGTCCGAGGTCTTGTCAAAAGAAAACGTATTTTGACGGAGCCTGGATACACAGGCGTGGGCTCACAGAGTTACTTTCACAAGCAGTGTGGAATATAGTGGAATATTTTCTGGGGAGGGGGGCGTCTCCCCATGAGCTACCCAAAGCCAGTCTCTCCTCTCATTTAATAACGAAGCCATTTACAGCCAACTGGCCTGACATTTCACCGGCACACACGCAATTTTTATCAGCAGTTTTTATCGGTCTAGTCACAACGTAGAGTCTTGACGAAAATCATTTTCAAGACTTAATTCCGCCAGACGGCCGTAAAGCACCTGAGACGACGGCAGATGACGATGTTCGTACGGCGTGCGATTAATGGACGAGCCGTTTTGATCGATGTGCTGGCTGCCCGGCAGTTGTCTCCACAACATAAATCAGTGACGCGAAGCCTGGCCACAGATAGGCGCTCATTCTCCTCTGTGTCGTAACTCAGTCCCGGGGACAACGGCGCTTTTCAGCGCGGAAATAGTGACCTCATCGCCGGCCGCCGGCACTGCACAGCCATGTCTCCTTAGCCGCCCCTGGCCGGGGCTGCTGAGATGGTTTGGACAGCCACTTAGAGGTTCGGGAGGAGGGGTGGTTGAGTCACTGAGTTTGGCGGCAGAAACACAGCGGCCTGTGTGCGGCGTGGGCCCCCCCGCTGGGGAGCAGACTCTCGCTCCCGCACACACACATCGTAAACGGAGACGGCGGGTTGCGCGTGGCGGGCCGTCTGAAATGACGCGAGACGGCCATCCTGCGTACCACTGCTGCTCTGAATGTTTCAAGCGCCCCCCCCACCATGAATACTCCGCTAATGAACAAACTTTCCCACTCCCCATTCTGAGCATAGGGTTCACAGACCCTAGTAGTACAGCTGCTCCTAATATAACTGATAATCTGTTTTGGGGGTGACTAGCAGTTACTAGTCACTTCTTATATAGAGCTGTGTTTTGTCTTGCCTTGTATTGTCTTTTATTGACCTGTTGTTGGGCCTATTGACCCACAATGCACCTGTCCCCTCCTCTGCAAATAAAACCTTGAAAGACCAACAAAACCTATGAGAACATGGCATCTCTTCCTGGGTGGTGAGCCTTGTGTCTCCTATGACAAGATCTAAGATGTCCAATTGGAGGAACAGTTAAAGAATCCATCAATCCATTTTCTAAGAAGCCAAAGTTCCGATGCGAGTGAGCCTCCTCTTCGCTCCATTCCCTCAGCTCCTCTTGGTGGACTCCCAGAAATCCCAGTGGGTCCCGACTCATGTTCCTCTCACTGGAGTGTGTCCAAGGAAGGTCCCGAAGGGAAAGACTCTTTGGGCAGCTTATAGAAACGCGACAATAGAAACCGAGCTTGTGGGTGGGACCTCAGAGAACATTGAGCGGAGGTATCGGGCATCTTTCTGCATACTTCTCCCCATGGCTGCACGCAGAGGACACGCCCAGCGGTGCACGGTGCAAAAGTCCAATGTTTGGAAGAGAGCCACCGATGAAGAATGCACATCTCCAAGGAGAAAACGGGAAGACTGCTGACTAAAAGGAATGATCCTGCTATGTGTTTGATTTCTGCTTGTGGGTAGCAGACAGACTGCACTTAAGAATCCAGGTAGGTGCAAGGTCATGGGGTATATGGTCATTTTGCATAAATCGCCATACTATTGGCCCTCGATGCACCACACGGCACAGCGGCATGGCCTCTAGCTAATGACAGCGAAGCCATCCAACCTCTACCTTTACTGCACCTTACAAGCAAAGAATTCCCACCAAAGCAGCATTCTGTTTCACATATTTGTGCTTCAGGATAACTTGAAAAGAAATGTATGAAATGACTGGTACAAACCTGGTACCACAGCACAGCACCCAGTACAGCATCCAAAGCTGTCGGCACCCAAGTCATGGTAACCGTCCACCACAGACCACAATGTCATTTCACAAGATTCAGCCCCTTGACCGACAGACTCCAATTTTCAGTAGAAAGGGTGTCAGAGCCGGGGAGGGGGGGCAGGGTGACACATCCCAGAAAACCGTTTATACTCATAAACGCATGAAAATGTAATGCTTGTGTCAACCAGATATACAGCCTCTGATGGATGGCAAGAGCACACTGGAGTCGACACCATCAACCAACAAGAAACGATAGCATCCCTCCGCAAAGAACCTGGTCCTGGCAGTAAGGACTACACAGGACAGGCAATCACACAAGATTCTGAACACAAATAAACAACACGAGGGCTGTATGTATTAGGGATTAGGGATTTTTCCATGTCGGCTATTGATTTAGCTCTCAAAACGCAGAAGGCTGCTTTTAACCAATCATCACCATGTCATAAGGCTGAAGGGGCTGTGGTTAGCATATGTTACAAGACGTACAGTGTAATACTAGCGTGTCTATATGTAATAAAACCATGGGTTAAAATACCTCCCCCCAAAACACACCTACCTTTCCTCAAAATCACCATTTATTTTTTAAGACAAATCTCTTATTGATGCAGTTTTAACATCACCACAGGCTCTTAAATTATTGAAAGGCTGACTTTTATTAGGGCATTGCACTATTGTGCTTCATCCAAAGAAGACCGATGTTTCAGGTCCTTGAAGATGTTAGAGACGCGCTCCGCAGCTATGCAAACGTTCCTCTTCTCTGCATTTTCCCCGCACATTTACACAATTAGCATGATCATTTGCAGAGCGCGGTACCCATCTCTGGTTCCATTTCTCGCGCGCTCTACGAAAACATGCACGCAGAGAGTGTGACGAGTTTTAGTAAATGTTTGTCCTTAAAACCTGCACCGCTTTTCACAGGTCGGATTAGCTGATCGAGTCTCCCTCCTATGAAGTGAGGGTACGTGCCCACACGCTACCCGTACGCGTCTGACACGGGGGGATTTACTGCCGCGGCTACCGTCAGCACCGCGTTTGGAAATCAGCCTTTCAGTGGGCCGGTATTTCTTGCAAACGAGCCGTTTATGGGTGCAGACGGGCGTGCTTCTGAAAACAGAAAGCGCCAAAAGCGCACTGTGCTGAGAACAGTGCAGACCCAGCCAAAGGGACCGCTTAGCATAGACATCGTATTTATAAATATACCCGTGCTTCCACAAAAGAAATACTGTGTAGAATCGCCACGTCTTCCTTAAAAGGGACCACTTAACAGAATAATAAACAACCTATAGGATGCACAGTTATCATAAACCCAGCTGGACCTGATACCATCAACGGTTCTCAATTCAGTTCCACTACTACATACGCACTAAATTTTGGTTTTATTTGTCAACTAATCATAAAGCCTTCGATCGGCTGGCTCAGGCAGGCAGGTGGTGGACTAGAACAAAAATAGCTGGGATGATGCCAGTGATCATCGTAAAAGCTGTATTATCAGGGCAAGGTCCTTCCTGTTAGGGAAACGTGCAGGAATCTACCGTCCTGTATAGCTAACGCTCTGGAAGGCCTGTTGCACGTCTTCCTGCGACATCAATGCCTTGGAAAAATTCCACGATACAAGAGCTACTCTATCGCACACATAAATGCTTACAGGACAGTAAAAGGCTTGGATAAACTCCCATAAAACAGGCCAGGCATGGCTAATGCAGATTTTCCCGATGTTGTGCTTTATCCGCAGTTCATGGATTGAGGCCCGATGACGGGTAAGATCCACATCAGTCAAAGGTTCAGCACTACTTGATTCGTTCATTAGGGATGTTCTAAGGCAAATAAATGCTGAGGTGAAGATGCCTCCAGATATACAGACGCATTCGAATATTTGCAGTGTGTTTTTAAGGGACAGGACTGGAGGACAACAGACAAATTACAGCTTTTAATCAATAGGGAAGCAAATTGCTAATGACCTTGCGGTAAAGAGCGCCGTCTAAAACACAGAAATTGTGCTGCAGCTCCCTCTATTGGCCATACCACATTGGGCGCCAAAATCGCATAACAACCACAAAAATGCGAGAATTTGTTTTTGAAAGCCTTTATAGTATGCCCATCCACTGGTATTCGAAAACAGTGACAAGAAAACCGTTAATTTAACAGAGAAAGTACATATTTGTAAAACCAACAGTGCAGTTTTGGGACTTTGACATGTTTCTTTAGGACCACAGAAGTGAATTCATCTCGAGTCGCATGACTGTTGGTATGCAAAGCGGAGTTTAAAAGCTGGGGTCCAGTGCATTCTTATTTGCTGAACTTTATAAAGTCTTAGAATACTAGGAATCTCTGATCCTTACATATGTATTGCTGGAGTTAATTAACGCTAAATTAATTAAACATAAGTTGATCAATTATACTAGTAACTGGAGTGAAAGCATGTTTAGAATAGATGCAAGGGGGTTATATTATTATACATCTTGGGTTCGATTCCAAAACCTGTTCTGTGTATGTAGTGTGAGTTCTGGATACTTCAGTCTCACTGTCCAAAATTATGCCCTTAGGTGAACTGGTGTCTCAAAATTGCCCATTGTGAGTGTGTCCTGTATGCGGGATTTGGTATCCCCTGCGCTATCTCCAGCATTGTCTGGGATGGGCTCCAGCCCCCCCTCCCTGCCCCCACCACCCTGTACTGAACAAATGGTTGGAAGATGGATGGATGTTAATGATTCTGGCCAATTGAATCCTGTGGGCCAAACCGAGATGCCTCTCAGAAATGACTTGCTGCCCTTTTCCTGTGCCAGTGTTGGAGAGTCGTTAGCTACAGACGGTTTTAATCACAAACTGGCCGCCGAAGCTGAATTTAGCCAGCCTGGCGATCGCCGCTCTGCTCCGCTTAAAAGGGTGTCGTTGTCCACCTTGTGTCCCAAAAGGTGCACAGAGTCTGCAGCTTTCTGTCCTGTCCCAGCTTTAAAGTCACCGGCTTGCTGACTGGCTGTTTATCAGTATGTTCCACCCCAACGGTGACTTTCATTAATTAACTGCGCACCAGGACGCAAGAAAATGCTGCAGACGCTGCGGCTCCAGCAGGTGTTGGCACATCTGCTCTGAGGTGTCAGAAGGTACAGAGGCAGGCCCTTTTTAGAAAGCTCTCAGAAGGTACAGAGGCAGGCCCTTCTTAGAAAGCTCTCAGAAGGTACAGAGGCAGGCCCTTCTTAGAAAGCTCTCAGAAGGTACAGAGGCAGGCCCTTCTTAGAAAGCTCTCAGAAGGACCAGAGGCAGGCCCTTCTTAGAAAGCTCTCAGAAGGACCAGAGGCAGGCCCTTCTTAGAAAGCTCTCAGAAGGACCAGAGGCAGGCCCTTCTTAGAAAGCTCT
>JABFEA020000048.1:17563163-17573350 GCA_019775915.2 Cyphomyrus plagiostoma | reverse complement strand
CAGAGGCAGGCCCTTCTTAGAAAGGCCTCAGAAGGTACAGAGGCAGGCCCTTCTTAGAAAGGCCTCAGAAGGTACAGAGGCAGGCCCTTCTTAGAAAGGCCTCAGAAGGCACAGAGGCAGGCCCTTCTTAGAAAGGCCTCAGAAGGCACAGAGGCAGGCCCTTCTTAGAAAGGTCTCAGAAGGCACAGAGGCAGGCCCTTCTTAGAAAGGTCTCAGAAGGCACAGAGGCAGGCCCTTCTTAGAAAACAAGGACACCATAAAGCTAAATAAAGCCCACGTATCAAAACCCCAACACCAACACACCTGAATATTTTACAGCTCAGATCTTAAGAAAAATGCATATTCTGGAAGAAGCATATTTTATTTCATAAAAAGGAAAAAGAAAATAATGTAAAAGTTTAATATATGTATGACTATAAATTCTCTGTTCTATTTCAGTGCAAAACATTAATTAATGATTTTATCCACAACCAATTTCAAAAAAGGGTGATTACATCTCCTGAAATCCACAAATTACAGACAGAATGGCCCAAAACATACCCGCCTACCGCCATTTTCTTGTAAATAAACTAATTAAAAAGCAACCAGGCACACACACAGACACGAGAGTAAACAGGGCGAGTAAAATGAGAGGTTGTGCTGTTGACGCCTCCTAGCAGCCAAACTTAGTTGGGTGTGAATTTCCCCCGTGCATGAACACCAGCCACAGGGCGGGAGACCTGAACGAGAGATGGTTTATAAGCGCAGAGAGAGGCAGAGGGAATTCGATGTAACGGAAAACGTAAGAATGCAGCTCCGAACTCCGGTGATGTTGGGTCAGCCTTTGCTCTCGTAATATTGCACAATAACAAAGTCCGTGATTGCACCCCCCCCGCCACAATCCACAAAACACCGACAGACATGAAGCCTCGTCATAAACACCACTGTGACCCAACTGCTCATCACATCCCAGTCAAACCAGTAAACCCAGAGGAACTGATGTAATCAATGGGGTCATGGAAGAATGTCAACCCCCCTCCGGTGACTCCAGCAGCCCTCATGTCCTGTTCTTCCTGCAGTATTCGGCGTAGTTCTCGCAGGCCTTCTGCATGTCTGTCAGGAAGGCAGGAACGCCGGTCTGCGGGACGTGGGGGAAAACGCTCCATTATGGATATGGAAATGCAGCGGAGGGAATCCCTTCAGGCTATACTGTGTTTGGGTTTGGTCGGGACTCACTTTAGCAGCCCAGTTGATTAGCCAGGCTGGGATCATGCCGCCAGGATTATCGAAGTAGGTCATGAAGACTGAAACAAAATTTGACCAAGAAGCGTCATTTGTGTATCATTTGTGACTAAGAAATGTAAATGTAACCAAGGCTGGTCGGTTGAGAATTTCAGGTAAAGCCTGCTAACAACCCGATTCAGTGCTCCAGGCTACATGCATTCCCTAGAATGAGTCAGTGTGGTGGCGGAGGGCGGAGGTACCTCGTGTCCCATTAGCCCCGTCACTCTCTATGGCAATGCTCTGATTGTAGTCGCTCACCCTGAGGATGCCATTTTTCTCGGGGTGTTGTGCAACCATCACAGACTTTGCCAGCACCACCCAGACCCTCCTGCCTCTACCCAAGTGCAGGTCACGCCGTGCCCGGACATATACATACTGCATGGGGAGTCAAGGACATAGGCACCCATTCCATGGGGGGCATGGGGAGAGAGAAGGGCACTGTATTACCATCAACAGCCACTAGGGGGAGTGTGATGGGATTTCATCTAAGTTTCTCCTTATGGTGCCCTGCCACACCAGACCCAGGGTGATTTCCCTCTATGGAAATTATACGAGTGCAGTGTAACTTGTACAGACCCATTTGGCACGGCAGCCAAACTCAAGTCCCTCACTTAACAGTGCTGGTCGTTTCTGAATCGTTCCTGCTGTCGTTTCTGAGCTCGTGGTGAGTTTGCACTCTGGCAGAGTGTGCCATCTTGCAGAGTGAAAAGGATACATCCCTGTTTGACAAGGGAAATGGGTATTTAACCTCCCAGTAAACGGCAACTATCCCATTGCATTCTTTCTCGTAGAGCTCTGAAAACAAAGACACGATGAAGAGAACACTGTTAGTCAAATACACCCCGCCACTGGAGGGTGCCCTTATTTTCTCAGCCCCATTCTGCAGGCAGACAGGGCACTGATTTAGTTTTTTTTTTCCAGGGCCAATGAAATTTCAGTTACAAAAGTGCATGTACAGTGATCTGGGTTTCCATGAACACCCGAGTGCTCCAGACTGTTAAGGATCACATTGTGTAGCCTTAGGCACCATAAAGTAGTTGAACATTAGCAGAGACGGGAAGCTAATTAACTTTTCAGTCACGTTAGCCATTATGGGTTCTCTTTGACAGTTTGGGTTTCCAATTAAACAGTCATGGGGTAGTGAGCAGTGAACATGGCCTAAGGTTTGTAAAATGTAAGCTACGCTACAGCACTGTTACAGAAGAGCAGTTATACCAACGTTACACACTATAACTAACAAACACAAACATGACCTGGGGGGTATTTCACAAAGCAGGATTTCTTGCTTAGCCGGATAACTTGTTGGATTCAGGTAGTCTGGGCTAACTGGATATTATCTGTAGTTCAGACCATAAATCTGACAAGTTTTTCAGCTAAACAAGAAATCCTGCTCGTGAAATACCCGCCCTTTGGCTGGCAGTGGTTACCTGGTTTATTAAAAAAAAAAAAAAAAAAAAAAAACAACAAGTGGACTGTTAATAAAGCAGGACAAAATAATAATAAAAAAAAACAGTTAGTACCGCGCAATAGGCAAGTCGTTGTGCTAATAGACTGGTCATGCCTGTAGATTCCGATTCTAAAGTGAACATTTCTCACACGTTGAAGTCAAGTTAAATCACGCGCACTTCAGTTGCACAGCCTTATGAAGGCGCCCGAGTCGACGGAAACCATTGCCGTACTATTTGTGTAGCAGGAAAAAAAAAAACACTGCACGAATCCCAGCGACCGCATTGTTCACAAGCACGAACTATTTCGAAACTGATTAAGCTGTATAACAAACAATCCAGTTTCCTAAAGTGATAATAAATAGCAACAATTAAGCAGTTTAGTAAGGAGGCTTATTTCTATTTAAAATGAATCGTGTTGTGTCATTTGTATAATATAAATATTCAGGATGTATGCTTATGAAATATTCCATATATGGAAGGAGTGTTTCAAAATAGTTAACGATAGTTAGTCCACGCTATGTAAGTCGACTCGATCGTGCTCACCTTTGACATAACTATCCCATATCTTCCTATACTCTAAATCCATGTAGACATCAGCGCACAGATGTGGCGGACACCCATTAAGCTCACCGAAGACTTTGTACTTGTAAAGGCCGGTGTCCTAAAACATAAAACGGAGTAAAAGCACAGGACCCCCGGTGCCGAACCGGTAACACTGGATCGGTCGGCTAACAAGTTATATCACATGTAGGCTACATTAAAATAGGGCGTTCTGTATTTAATTAACAGACACTTCACACATGGTCTAAATGTAGTATTTATAATAAGGAATTTAATAAGCGGTATTTCCACCCTTCGCTTGGGACCAAACCGGCAAACGAACGCAGGCATCTAGCTACATTTCACATCAGGATGCAGATATTATCATTCACAGATCCCAATCCACTGGACAGATAAACATATAACTTCCACCATTTTTTAAATAACTGTTGTGAAATATAGATGTTACCGCAGTAGCCCGCAGCTGGGCAGTCCCCAAAATCTGAGAATGGGAAATCAGTGCCTGACAACTCTACGGTAAATGGTAAAGGTTTCATACCTCGTCGGACAGTCGGTACACTTTGATACCCATGGTCTCGGTGAAAAGCTCCCATCCCCCGTTCAGCTGAGGGTGATCCAATTCCCTCCAAGCCTCCTGAAACTGCTCCTCACTAAAGTGCTGCGACATGATTCTTACTCCTTCCGTGAATGAAAGCGCCTGCTGGTGGTGTCGGTGACTGTCATGCTGCGCAATGTTTCACGGCGGAGCGAGTATGGCTAGTTATTTAAATTCCACATAACAAACCTGCCCCCGTTTAAATATTTTATTTCCCCTCAGCTGGATTGTAAAACGCAGTCCATAAACATATACTGACACACACCTGAAAAAATTCTCAAGCAATCGACTGGGCGTTACGTGGAGCTTTTGTAAGGACACAATTTCGTGGGCTGTATATTTTCCATTCATCCAACAAACCAAACTTTTTGGAGTATGAAGCCTATCACCACATGTACTAGCATAGGGCACACAGTTTCTTGAAAAATTACGGAAAAAATTACAAGAAAGCGATTTTCACACTCATAGGTGTCATGTTTACTTTCAGGCGCATTGCTTCTTTAAGGCATGAAATTTAGGAGTAACTTTAGAAAAAATTCGACAATCAATTCGTAGATTTTCATTAAGTGTAGTGATGAGTGTTTTTTTTATTTATTTGGTTGATTGTTGTTAATGATGATCAAATGTTGATAAGAAGGGATAAGAAGACAATATCTTACAATAAATATGTAACATATCCAAATAACGATAAAATAATCCTGGTGTAAGACTTTAGATTTGTTGAATGTGTACGGGTTAGCATGCCTGAGTTGTTTGGATTTGAGAATCCACAAAAAGTATATATTTGGATTATGTTTCTAGTCAAGTGCTCTGGAGCTTAAGTATTAGGAAAAGTGAAGTACTAAAATAATAATTGTAAATAATCTCTCTATATTTCACATTATTAATAATAAAATATTTTTTAAATGCACCCTGAGGCGGCATCGGTGGAAAACATACCTAACAGCCCCTATAGCAGACAAAGGTAATTGTAAGATGTAACGTGAATTTAAAATATTATTATTATAGGACGACAGCAACGACCTGCGCAGTGTTAATGCATAAATGATTTTTAAATAGCAACATTCTTTCGTGGAATTGTTGAACTACATTAATTAAACATACGTCGCTGCCCACGACGCGAACGGTCCTGCTGAGGAAGCACATTCACTGAGGTCCCTATAAAGATGAGAGACCGTCCACAAGGCGCTCGGCAAACAAACACAGCTGTATAACGCAGACGGGATGACGTGCTTATCTTCAGCACATTAGTCTAATTTTAGATGGGCTTAATAGCTTTTTGTCGTCTGTTACGGGGAATTGAAATTCAGCGAAGAGGAACGATACGCTGGGATGCAGAAACAAGACCGAAGGACTCCTGATTTCATACAGAAACATCTTTGAACGCAAATAACTGGCGCGGAGACAAGCAACGTGCCCTCAAGTAAGTTACTTCTTGCATTCTAGTGCGTTTAAGTGTCTGTTTGCCTGTTGAAATGACATTTCACGCCGGGCAACAAACATTTTGTTATTATAATGAACCTGTATCCGCGTTAATATTTATGCGGTATTTGCAGGATCACATGTCCTGCCTATCTTCCTTGGACTTGCGTTAAAATAGCTGACCCCAGACTGTCATAAAATATTGAATCGCTGAATATAAAACAAAGGTCTTAGAAGTATACCTTTTCTTGTTCTCATCGCACTCGTTAACTAGCCTATAAACAAATAAAACAAAGCAATGTATGCCTACAACAATGTATCATTACACGCTCATATAAATAAAACCGTACGTTATTAACAGAGTTTCCTTCAATGAAATTTGATCGCATTTAATTGCAAATGTCTAAGCAAAGCGGAGGTCATCCGTGTATAAATGGATAGTCTCCTGAGCTGGGTACACTGGTCTTTTGTACTATCTGGGATGTTGTAACGGGTTTTGATCCGCGAGTAGACACGTCACCTGTTGCTGAGGTAATGTATCGCGTTAATGAGTTTCCTCGTATTGGCACATAGAGTAACTCACTTTGGACACGGTTGCGTCTGCAGCAACGTTTCTTCTAGTTATTAGTGCGACCGCCGTCTCTGCTGTATGTCCAATATAAAGAAGTGGCGTTTGTGCTATTGGAATTACGTCACCATAAATCGTTTTAATTTACTCTTTAAATAAATAATACAAAACATGTTGCGCTTATACATGCGATACAGGACATCCCGGGGATGATGATCGGTCAATTAAGACAAATGCACAAACCTTTCAGAGACCATCCATCCATCTATCGTACTCTTATAACCGCTTAAGCTATCTTCGTCAGCAGGCACGCAAAATTTACCAGGATCATTCAGAAATAATAGGCATATAATGATGAATTATGCGGAGTATGATCTGTAGACTCCAGTTACTTATATATTAGCCCTGTATTTCTTATGTGAAGTAGAAATATGGTGTTTTTGCAGATTCAGTCGCACTGGCGGAACTGGCAGCTGGCCATTAGCTCACGCTCACCCAGAACGTCAAGCAACACCTTTTTGCTGATGCCACAGCCCAGAAGCATGATGGATATCCAAGGGGTTCCTGAGGTACCAGGGGCCGGTGCTTTGATTACCAACTTCCAGTTGGGGTCATGCTCTCTTTATCAGTATGTGCGAGGTGTGGCCTAATTCAGTCGGCAGTGGTGGCTTAATGATTAGGGAAGCGCACTTGTAATTGAAAGATTGCTGGTTTGAATCACTGATAAAAATCACTGAGGTACCCTGAGCAAGGTAGCGTCCCTGGGCACTGAACTAGCTGCTATGTCACATTGGGTTAAATGCAGAGGATGCATTCTGTTGTTGTGCACAGATCCCCAAATTCTAACTCCGTGTAAAATAGCCCACCAGCATCCACTGGATCAAAGTTACATGAAATAAAATTAACCTTGATGTTGATGCTACTTCTGCCCACCATCATCAAGCCTCTTCCACCTTAGCATTCTGGTTCCATACAGGCCTCTATGAATATTGGTCCAAGGTCTTGGGACTTGCAATCCACCTTCCGTTTGCACTGCCCTGTTTGACACCATCTCCCTCCTTTATGGTCCATTCTACATATAAAGCCAATTTTGATGTCTTTATCACACCTCTGGCAAAGCATCTTATTTTACTGAGGTGGACATTTCCCCTTGTCTCTTCATTATAAGAGAAAAATCTTTCTTTCATGAAAATGGGAAAAAAAAAAAAAAAAAAATCACACCTTCGATGAAAGGCTCTACTCACAAATTTTATAAGACACGGGGGGTCTCTCTCTGAACAGAGAAGTTATAGCTAAATTTAGGCCACATGGAATATGGAGATGAGAAAAATGTATCCACTGTATAAATATTCTCATTGGAAAGCAGGATGTTTCTGTAACATGCGCCTTTTTTGTCTCACAACATGTTTTCTCTGATTATATAATGCGTCCTTGTATATACCGTCATACCTCTATTCATTTGTATAAATCTGAAAAGACAACAAACAAATAGGGGTGGTGGTAACTTCCTGCTCTGGCCAGTGTGAGGCGCCACCGCACTTCTGGGGCTGTTTCCTGCCTGAGTGGCCCGACCCTCTATGCGGCAGTGTCTCGTGCGGGCAGGTGAAGGTTAGGGTGCTCGGTTATGGTACAGAGATGGCCAAGCTAGCAGAAGATGTGACCATTGTTAGGTGCAGTCTGAGGTTCTGACTGATATGAGGACATCGAACTAAGAAACTTCTGGGGAATTAATATGGAGATAGACAAATTAGCACAGGGCTTCGTACTGAATTCCAGCTATTATGTTATTACGTTACACTCATAACTCCAGACTGATTCCAGATTATTTTAACTACCTAATATTAAGTTGCTTGCATTTCCCCCAAAAATTTAGATAACGGAACACTAAACCCTCCAAATACCAGGGTGCTGTCTATTAAATAATGAAATGCTTTATTCCAGTAATAGTTTAACATAAAAGAATAGCTGAAAGAGAGGTGCCAGAGATCATTGGATCCCTGTGTGCAAAAGAGACTCTAGGCTATTCTCCCAAGGAGTGCATGGTGGGAGAACTCAGTCATTCATTTGAACAAAGAAATAGTAAATTCATTGACAATAAACAAAACAAAAACATGCATGTTTTGCCATTTACACAAGTACAGGTTAATTGGGATGCTTCTCTTCGCTTGCCCAGTCATGTTCTCCACAGCTCGATCAGTACACATTGATAAGACAAGCACAAGCCACATTTTGAAATATAACTTCTACAATATAATTTACTAATTAAAAAGAAAACAGACAGCTTGAACATATTTTATGTGACCAATAGGGGGTGCAACCCCCCGCATCACCGTGTAAAATCGCATATGTCTGCGCGCCGCCTGCAGCTTTCATCACTGTCCGCATGAAGTGAAACCACCACTGGAAACACAATGCACCTTTTGTATGTACATGGCTGACGTCAGAACTAAAGGGTAATGCTATCCTACAGCGAGGAGTCAGGCCTGGCTCCAGAGAGACAATGTCTTTTTAGGACTGCGATCAGAGGTCATACCAAGCTTGTGCCACTTTCTGCCCATCTTATCCCAGCGCCCCAGATAAGTGTCTGATCTGTGAATTAACAATGACAGCTGTGGCTGATACCATCACGGTGGGTTGTATTTCTATCCCGGCTGCGCTGTTTACGATTTTACCTGTCCTCTCAGGTGACGCCATGACTGTTGGGGATAACGTCATGGCATGTCGCCCCTCCCCTCATCCCACGCCAACTTAAGTCATGGCAGTAGCTATTCCTGCGCGCCACGCTGAGTATTTTAACAAAATGCAAATAAAGTAATTTTTAAAATGCAGAAGGCCTTTTCTTAGATTTATTATATGCTTCTAAAATCTTTTTCTTTTTAATCTTAAAGCTACCTGGACCATCCATCCCGTTACCACTAATCCCAGTTATGTTCCGCCAGTAACATTGACAAATAAATGTATTTTCAAAATATTTCCAGCAGATGGCAGTGCTCATCCACCCACACAGATCGCGTAGCTTGTATTTCTTTAAACAACCCGTTTTTGACGATTTTAAAATGGTATTTCCCACCCTACTATTTTGACAGTGGTTTAACACTCAAACTGTTGTGATTACAAATGTAAGTGTTTGACTAATTAATCAACCACAATCTCCTAGACCAAGAGTCTGGAAAAGCAGAGGACAAACGGGATAACCAAGCAACCTGTTGCATTCCGTATCGTATTTACCTTACAAATTGGCAACAGCATTGACCAACAGTTTTAGAAGCGCCTTAGAGGCGTGTCCAGTTTACAAGCAGGGGTGCATGGGGAATTCGAAGAAGACTACATTAGTATTGTCTTGTTAGTGGTGGCCTCGCTCAGAGTCCTAAAGCTTGCCGTGCTGGGCTGTGAGTGGGTCTGAGGCCTTAGAGACGCGTAGTCCAGATGCCCTCAGTGCAGCCATTTCATTCGGTCTGCCCCAAAAATAATTATCACAAGATGCTAAAAAAGATTAGCCTATTACCCCGGTCCCTAGGACTACAGATCGCGCACCCAACAGTTAGTGAAAAACCTTGGTTGACGCGCCCCCCCCCCAACAGAGTGTGCGAGTCTCTCTCTTGCATTCTGTACTGACGACAAAGATTGGGCGACCAGGCGGCACCGACTCGCGAGCAGGAGACACGCCGTGTTTGGTGCAGCAGACGGCCACATTAAGAAAGGAAAGGGACAGACCGGCCACATCCCCGCCGCAGGTGGCTGAGCTCGCGATACCTGCTCAAAAATGCCATTTATTATTCATTATTCAGGGCACCGCCACCATTACACAGTCGTCATTTTTCTTACGGAGTAATTTCTTGGCTGGTTTTATGCCAGCGAGTCCTAATTTTAGAATTGCAGACACAATTACTTGGATAAGAACTGAGCAGCATAATTTTGTGAAGGTGGACATTCCTCACTGTAATGAGAGTCCCAGGCGCTTACAGTATCAAAGGTGGGCGTGCAAAGCACTGCTAGCAGTGTGAAGCTGGGGTGGCCAATCAAATCTGCACAGGGCTGGTGCCTATGCGGGTCTCCCACATAACCAGTAGATCAGCTGCTCAAACCCAGGTATAAGGACTCTTCAGCCAACCAGTCCTCTAATTAGGGAGTTGCAGTGAAAACCTGCATATCCAACAACCCTTTCTGGATAAGATTGGCCACCCCTGGTATAAAACGTTGAATACGTGCTGTGGGACTATGCTCATAGATGTTCCAAAAAAATCTTAATCAAGAGATATACACTCACCTAAAGGATTATTAGGAACACCTGTTCAATTTCTCATTAATGCAATTATCTAATCAACCAATC
>JABFEA020000048.1:17551992-17561992 GCA_019775915.2 Cyphomyrus plagiostoma | reverse complement strand
ATTAGTGAGAAATCAAGCTTCCTTTATATAACCGTGCGCTATAAACGGGGGCTTTGTCTGCAGCGCCACTTGAAATCAAAAATCCGCCCGACACCGACTTAATGTCATAACAAACGGCAGGAAACATGTTCCTGGAATTAGCTCACAGCAAGGAAATTACTTTTAAAAAATTTAGCAGACTAATTTGCACACGGGGTCGGGCTTCCGGGGCTCCTCATATACATTCCGACACAATTTGATGGACGTACCACAGAGGGATTGACCCTGTTTTATCCGCCCAGCAGGGGAAACAGAGAACAGAGTGTCTCCCAAGCATCAGGCACAACAACACATGTCAAAACAGAGGCCGGGAGATCATCAGACGTTACGTGACAAAGATGGCTGAACTTTGGCCCGATGATGAAATTTGACCCATCATTAATAGGGATAAGAACGTTGAGTAAACTAGTGAGCTGAAAGCAATGCAACCTGATTCCCATAGGAAGCTGGTAAATTAAGGTCAAACAGCTGAGCCTTTGATGCTCAGAATAAAATACCTGCCACATGATTCAGCCGCATCTGTCATCGGTATCTCAATGAGGACGATGTTTAGCTGCACCCAAAGGCATCTCTGCGTTTGTTGGTTTTTGATTCCGATGAAACCTTAGGTCTCATTTTACTGAGATATTTAGGACTTGAGCCACTTGAGTCGAATCACATAACAGAATGTGTCATTCAAGGAATCACTATTAAATTAAACCTGGTCGCACACATTTGTGTCAAGAAGATACATTCACTTTCTTTGATCAACAAATATTTGATTTATTCAGTTCAATCGCTTAAGTCCAACTGATCAATATCAAGAAATATGTAAAATTAATGAGCCCTGATTATTACTTACAGCAAAAAAACAAATATCAAGAGATACAGAAATGCAAGAGAATTTAGAATTAAAATCAGCCTCAAGCCAACATGTATAAAAACATGGCAGCTCACATCTCATTTCCACACATATAATCCGTACTTCACACAGAATAGTGCATCAGTATGCTGGTTCCTCCTGGGGAATATCTGTAGATTTCAGACTAGGAATGTTGTAGTGCCACTTCCAGTAAATGACGCCATTCCCACAACAGCAAGGAGTACCAATTACCTCCATACCTATAGCAGGCAGGTAGAGTTTAGTCTGAACTCTCATAAACATGGCTGCCTGAGCCCCTTCTGCTTTAGTAGTGAAGCGCAGCTCTCATTCAGGCTGAGGGACCGCTAAAGGGCACTGGACACACCATTAGCTACAACACAAGGAAGAACCGTGTTTTTTGCAGAACTACTCACACTGATATTTCAAAATATGCAAGAATCTGTAGTGGTGAAGCAGTGCTTCACTGCATCACAATAGCACGATGCCTCTGTTAGCTGTACAAAGATTTGCCCAGTGCTCCGTGTAAATCGCCCCCTAGCATACGGCGGCCAAGGTCACAGAGCTAATCAGCAATTCTGCCCAGGCATTTTTTTTTTGGGGTGGATAATCTTGCTTTTTTTTTTTTTACATTTTCACTCATATCCCACTCTAGCTTTGCCCTTCAGTCCTCTGCATGCAAGCGTGCACAGTTACCGCTCAGACTTTGTGTCACCCTTCCTACTCTGTAGCATGTAGCAGGCTGTGACCAGCGTCACGCCGTCCCTGTGACGCGGTTAATCCCCATACATCTGCCGGCGGCTGTGCCCTTTCTAACCACCACCACCTCAGCCTGTGCTCTGACTCAGGCCAGCAGAGGGCGCTGTAGTTACCAATCCTGCACTCATATTAACCAGTTTTGCGGCGACTTCTAGGACAGATCCTGCCTCTGCCCTCTTTAGGTTCACGTCCTGGATTGTTTCTTCCGAAAATATCCAGATGTATAACTGGGGAAAAAGAGAAGTGCAAGTCGTGCAAGATGCCTTCAGCACGATCACGCAGCGAAAGTTGTGCTTGACAGAGGCTGCAGGAATTTCAAAAGCATTCTAATGACGTGATAAAAAGAAGTCGCTCTCAGACATTTAACCAAGATGGCACCCTATCTGTTTACCTCCGAGCCATTTATCTGGTATAGAGGTTTGGGGTCGCTGTCTATCCCGGCGGGGTGGGGGCTTCTTACACAGTGGATCAGACGCCAGTCCATGAAGCTGCACACGATTTAGCAGTGCAAATACACCTAACTACAGGCCCCTGGACTGTGAGAGAACCTTTGTCCAACAAAGAGAGGGGGTTTGATTCAAGCCTTGAAGTGACAGCGTTACCCAGAGTTCCACATGCCAGGGTCCACTTCAGTCTAATATCTCAGCAATCCCGGCACCAACAACTGAGCAGATACTGACAATGGCATTACGTGAAGCGTATATTCTGATTGGACCAGCTCCTTCCTACATTCTGATTGTTTTGGCACATCAGCCTGGATTTTATTACAGGATGACCTTGTACATAAGGACAGATGGTTCAGGATGCACAAAAGCAGCAGTGGAGGTGTTCTGGGCCGGCCTTGATAAGAGGCTGGAGGGTTCCACCCTTTGAGACACAGCTGAGCAAAAACAGAACTTGAGAGGCTGGACTGGGCTGGGTGTTTGTTCCTCACATATGCAAACTGCAGAGCTGTTACAGCTCTGGCCCCTTGGAGACTTGGATAGGAAGACGCACCTTAGCCTGTCATGCAGGAGGATGTGAGGAGAATGCTGAAAGCAGACAGGACTTTGGGCCAAGATTAGGGGACTGGTAGCAGAGAAGAGAAGCAGGACTGACAGGCATCAGTTGTCAATAGCCGGCTACCAGACTCCTCATTCTTTGCACTAGCCTGAAGCTTTTAAATTCGAGAACCTGGAAGCGTTTGTAGGGCAGGAATCTGTCCAAAGCAAACAGCATGGGTGTAGATGCGTGCAACAAATGGACAGTATCAGTTGCTAGCGGGAATGAGGAAAGTGTACAGAGAATGCAATGGAGCCTTCAAGAGGAAGTCGCTCGAAAACCAACGCATGAGGGAAAGGGTACCCGTAAAGACCTTCCTTCTGACGAAAGTCCCACAGAAAGAACCAGGAAACAACGACAGAGGGAAGCTCAAGAGTTTCTTAATCTTACCTATAATAGGTCATGTGGTTTAGCGGGGAACATGTGCTAGTCTTCAGAAAACCTAGCAAAGCATAGCTGTGGACAGAACCTTCTGGTTTTTGAGCTTTAAAATAGGGCTTTTGAACTTTTCTGCTTATTCTTTTGTTTTGATTGTTCTACCTGTCCTTTACAATAAGGAACGTCATGCAAACAGATTGTATGCAATACATAACATAGCCAGTTTCAATTCACGGTCAATTGTGGTCAATTCATCCAACATGTAGGGTCACTATTTTACTGAAAATAATTATAATCCAGCTTTTAATAAAAATATGGTATCATTGATGCTGCAGGTGCCTTCCTGCAAATCACACATATATGCCTGACCAAACCCCTCCACCCGCTTTGTTGATCGGACGCCTTTACGAAACACCACACCACGTTTCGTGGGAACCTAAGCAAAATTAACAGTCCAATTTGGCACGTAATCAACACGGTATGCAGATTGCAGAAGTCCCGCCCGCGAGCCTGACGTCACATCGGCATTTCTGAGTACATCGAGTCAGATACTCGCCGGCTATTATTGGCTTTTTGCCGTGACGTACAGCATTCCACGCTCTGCTATTGGCTGACGCCTTCGTCTTTCAAAAAACTGGCCACAATGCGTGAAAAAAAATGCGGCTATAGCGAAGTGGGAACTGAGCGGGTATGGAAGCGGGGCTTGGGTCGGGTTTCCTTATACACCTCTGCCTCGGCAGGACAGCCATCTGATCTGCCTCTACCATTCCAGACAGAATGGTTTTACGAACAAGACTAAAAAATGAACTTTAGGTAGTTAATTTAATTGGAAACGGAATGAAAGAAGGTTTTAAGCCGAGGATTGGCTGCTGGTTGCGATAGGCCTTATTTGTAAAGTGTTACTTCATTTTCTTACCATTTTGAATACGAAACCTACCTTTCAAATTTGCAACCATTCTGCCAACATGAAGCGAGTAAACAGTTTCCAGAGGTAAGTTAGACTATTCAAAGCATTATTATTATGGGAAAGCTTTGAAGTTTGTCCGCCGTTTTTGTGTCTATTATTTAATCATGCAAACCCGGACACTCCTGTTCCGTTTATGTCTTAGTTTATAGGTCCGTTTATATGCAGTCTTCACGCTGATTAAATGCAGCTGGAACCAGGCCACGTGTACTTGATTTTATAAATTAGCCTTGTTATCGCTCCATTTAGCGTTTTAAGTTGTTTTCTGATACTGATTCGGTTTTGGCCAAATCAATAATTTTATGTAGCACTTTTAGTGATTTTATTTCACTGTCATGGAACCCATATTGTAAGTATGACCGAGAATATTAAGATTTTTAATTTGCTTGTTTCTTGATCTTATGCAATTATGAGTGGCGAGATTACAGGTTGTATAAACAACCGTGTCTAAATGTTTGAATAACTGTTGCAAAGCACCCTTCTGTAATCTAAGATAAGTCGCGCGATCACTTTACTGTATTCCTGTGTCACTGCCAAGTGGCGGTATTGAATTTCCCAGCTCTAAATGTATTTCATACTTCTGACACGATCGTTTTGTCTTCCATTTACAAACTTACCACACGACGCCAATCCAGTTTAATTTCGTCTAAAACTAAACCGTCGTGTATAAACTGGCTCAAAAAGTGGTTAAACTGGATTGGACCCGCATCCATGCGCAAACGGCCTTGTGTCGGCAAAGTTGGTTTGGTTTCCTGGTAGAAATTTATAAACCTCTGGCTCGTGCTTCTAGCTATTTTTCAGCTGGCCTAATGTATGTGCCATCAATATTTTATTCACTCTTTGAATTTCGCGTTGTTCAGATTTAAACAGTTGCGTAGAAACATATCACGATATTATACACTGAACCAGGTTCAAATATGCAGGTCAAGTGAGAAGATCGTGTTACTGTCTCCTATCACAGAAAGGCACTTAGCGACACTGATCCGGTCCCCTATTGTAAAATAAGGTGGCTACTTTAATTTTTAAAAAGTCGCCCATGTAAAATAACATCTTAATGTGATATGTTATTTAAAGTTAAGACGGCTGGATTGAATAAAGCTGTGAGCCTAAAAGGCTGGGTACGATGTACTATGCTGTGTAGGTGTAAATTGTATTACTATTTACTGGTAATTTAACAGTCCTCTTGAATACTCACTGTCTGTAGTGCAATAAAAGGATGGGACCTTTAAAGCAAAGCTTTATGCTCCATTGCACCTGGATGACACAATCCCTGGACATTAACTACTGGTCCAACAGCAGCTTCAATCCTGAATCTGCAGGTTTCTGATCACAAATGCATATCTTAACCATCCACCCCAGTAGTAAGTTTGATTCCTGCACACCCCAGGCTTCGGTCAGCCATCATAAACGCCTGACAGACCTACCGCCCCGCGGCCCCTTGGTGATGGGTGCTGACCCATTTGACCCTCCCTGACCCGCTTGCGTTTCAGGTTCATGAACAGCCGGGCCACTGCCAACTGCCGCTACCAGCCCACTTGCTATGAGCATGCGGCCAACTGCTACACTCACGCGGTGAGATCCTCCGGGTGAAGGCCTTCGTGCTCAAAAGCCCACAAAATAAGCGATTCGTCTCTGGCACCACCTAGGTGTCTCTGCTTCTCTATAACAGGGGTGGGGAACATGTTCCATGGAGGCCGGTGTGGGTTTTTAGGGTGACCTCGCCATCAGCCAATACGGTGGGTCCCCAGGACTGGAGTCGAACCACTGCTTTACTATTGGCTGATGGAGCGGCCATCCCAAGAAACCCCACCGGCCTCCATGGATCAGGTTCCCCACCTCTGCTCTATAACATCGTTTCTTAAAATTATTCAGCTGATCGGCCTTCAGTCACTGAAAGGCTTGTTTAGAGAAAGGGGGACCGTGGTGAGAGATGCCCCGGCGTCACTGACCAAGGCTGCCTCCTCTCGCTCTCTGCCACAGCTGCTCATCGTGCCCGCCTTTGTGGGCTTGGCACTGCTGCATCGGCTGTCCGACGACCGCTGGGAGAGGATCACGGCCTGGGTTTATGGGATGGGTCTGTGTGCTCTCTTCCTGGTCTCCACCGTCTTCCACATAGTCTCCTGGAAGAAGAGCCACATGAGGTGAGGGTACGGCTGGTCCAGCTCTGGACCTATGGCTGGTCCTGCCATGCTTTTCACGCATTTTCTGATGCCTGTGGGCAATAAGGCCTTGTGGGCAGCTGCTGATTATATTGCTGTTGTGCCCTTAACCACGGCTACTCCAGGGATATCAGCTGACCCTGTTCTTGGACCCCAAAACTTTCCTTTAGACAAACTGTGCTAATTAAATAAATGTAAAAATGTCTTTTTTTTTTTTTTTCTTCTCCAATTTTCATTTGAAAATTTCAATATAATTGAGTTTCATTTTAGGTTTTAGTCATTGTCATTTCTAGGGACAGCCAATGTTGTAGAGCTATTTTATGTATGTGAGAATCCAATATACTTAGTGTATATTATGTACTAATGTCCTCAAAATGGGCAAAACATGTTCTGGGTATTGTTAATGGTTTATGAGTAACATTGTAAGAGACCAGTTCTTTTTTTTATATTTAAAAAAAGCTACCTAGATAGTATTAAAAACGGTAACAAAGGATTTTGCGTTTTGTTTATACTTGTTTTTGAGGTAATAATTTTTGTTTGTAGTGTTGTTTTCTGATCTTATTTTGCTTACGAACACGTTTTTCTTTTCGCTAAGGATAATAACCTTGACGCACGCTCAGGTAGACCTCACTCGCGGGTACACTCCCCGCGGTAACCTGGGTGTAATTTATTCCTGACTCCAGGGCAATTCGTTAGTGTGTTGTGCTTCTTCAGACCCGCCTTTTGTAAGCCAGCCGCGAGCCCAGAACATGCCGTGCCTCTCTTGCAGGTCGATGGAGCACTGTTTCCATATCTGTGACAGGGTGGTCATCTACTTCTTCATCGCTGCCTCCTACACGCCATGGTAAGTCGCGTCGTTCGTCAAATACGGAGCTGACAGACACCTGTAGAACACCTGACACATTTTTACGTGTGTGTGTGTGTGTGTGTGGCCAGGCTGAACCTGAGAGAGCTCGGCCCCTTGGCCTCTCACATGCGCTGGTTTGTGTGGCTCATGGCGGTGGGTGGAACCGTCTATGTGTTCAACTACCACGAGAAGTAAGTGTGGAAAATGCTTCCATTCTTTTTTTTCCTTGCCAGTGCCACCGCTTACAGGCAGACGAGCAGGGTGGCATTAGTGCACGACTGCAGGCATCACTAACGATAAATTTATCACTTCCACTCTGGAGTCAAAACTTAAATAACTCCATATCACAAATCAACCAAACAGTTCATTTATAGCTCCAGAATAGATACCACAGTAGGTCAGTAAACTTTGGGTTTTAACAGGAGATGTCGACATGAACAGATTGTCGAGCCCGACACTGAAACTGTGACGCTGTGGTCCCACGCAGTTGACGAATATCGACCAGATCCTTTAAAGGGTCTGTCAGTTATGACCGGTGCATAAGTCACTGAATATTTTCCATTTGGCGCTGTGCCGGGGGCGTGTAAAACTGGCACGCGCGTAGACGCAGTTCGAGATTGAAGGGGTGTGTCCCCCAATTCGGAGGTGCGTGCCAGGGTGCCCATTTGGTTTGAGGGAGACGCGAGCAGCATATCTTTCTTCTGCCTGACATATAACGCTCTGGTTTCCTCTGGAACGTGAGTGAGGAGCATCCTGCAGCCAGTAAGAAACTTCAAACCGGATCTGGTTTCGCTGTGTTTACACAAACCCCAATTTTGGTCTGGTTTCGCCATGTTTCATAGTGGTCTTATTAGGACTATGTACTAACAGTATTTTTACGCAACACACACAATGCCTTTGGTAGCCCAGGGATTATATAGAATGAGCCCCTTATGTGTAGGAAGTGACCTAAGTGCATTTCCTGTAGCTAAGATTGGACTGGCACAGCTGTTTGCTATGCATGTACACACACTGGAATTATTTGTATCACTGTTGTGTTTTTGAGAACTTGAGAATGAGTATTGAAAGTGTGTTGTTCTTTGTAGGTATAAAGTTGTTGAGCTGGCCTTCTATCTAACAATGGGTTTTTTCCCTGCATTGGTTGTGACGTCGATGGTACTGTATGCATTATTATTATTTTTTTTCCCCCTCCCTTCTCCACTTCCCCCGCCCCCTTGTCCTCATTGATGTCAGGGGGAGGGTGTGGGCCATAGGGGACTCTAGTCCCCAACTGTTGTGTTTGTGAGTCTGCGTTGCCTTGCAGCCTGTCATCCAAAATGGCTCTTCAGCCGAGCAGCTGAGGGTATAAGGAGGTCCAGCTGACTCTGCGCCCTAGGAGCACTGCCCCGTCTCCCTCGGCGAGCTGCGGTTCACTCAGAATCCCAAACACTCCAGCTCTTCTGGTTCATAAGATCCATACTGTCCCAGTTATTCAATCTTCTTTCTGCATCACTGTCCTGCTTTGACTGGGTCACATTTTGACATTAAGTCCCTTGAATTATCCAAAGCCTAAACTTTTATATGGTACATGGGCAATATGCAGAGGTTGAGCAGAAATTCTTCTCTGGGATTAGTCCACGATGGGTCCCAGGTCTGCAGATGGCCAGTGAGGCAGGACACGTCAGTGTTAGAACTGCGATTGGGGGATCGAGGGCCATGTCCATTCGATCTTGACCATCTGTTGATGAGCTGTAGTCCTGGTAACTGTATCCATACTCCACTCACTCACGCTGGCCAGCGTCTGTCCCCGTCTACCGTTCAGGGACAATAATGCAAAGTTCCCTTAGATCACCTCCGACTTCCTTGCTGCATGACCTGGGGGTTGCTTGATTCTTCATCTTGACCATCTCAGACCTCCTGTAAAGCTTTAATGTCTTCGGGTGGCATAGGGTGTCTTGTGACTTTATCGTGGGGGTGTGCATGAACTCTGGGCTGCATCCTCACTGTATCTTTGGTAACTTGTTTACATGCGACACCAGGGGGCAGTAACGAGCTCAGGGTGGATAATGGCTGGTAGGCACTCAGCATTCTCCCTTTGCCCCTCTCTCCCCGTAGAATAACACGGATGGGCTTCAGGAGCTGGCCTGGGGGGGCTTCATCTACTGCCTGGGGGTGGTGTTCTTCAAGAGTGACGGCGTCATTCCCTTCGCCCATGCCATCTGGCACGTCTTTGTGGCCCTTGCTGCGGCCGTGCACTACTACGCCATCTGGAAGTACCTGTACCGGAGCCCTGCCCCCGACGTCAGCAAGCAGCTCTGAGCCAGCAGGCAGCAATGGGCCAGCAGCCTCGTGTTTACATGCCACAGTGTTTTTCTAACCAGATGGGGGCGCTCTCGAGTCTCCCAGCCCACTATCTCTGTATAGAATATGACCTAAACCACCATAACTTTTGATAAGTGTTTTAACTGTTTGTACTGGGCGTTCACATTCCGCACGTTTCTACCACTCGTTTTGCTAGCTGCCCGCGATATTTAAGGGATTTTAAAGCGACAGAGACCTCCTTCCATACGGGTCCCGAAGCCAGGGTCCACACTTTGTAGTTCCTGTACCTCAGGCACAGCATAGGTTTATGTAACCCTGTTGCTTGCTGAGGTCAAATGAGGAACGTTTCTCCTTTTTCTAACTCAACGAGTCGTGTCTTTGATATCTGGAATGTCGGCGTTTTGTAGTTGTGTATGACTCACATTTTGTAGACGTTATCGGAGGTGTTCCAGCGGTCCGGAGGGCTGTGACGATGCCATTAGCAGGCAAACCAGTTTTGTGGCAACTTGAAACCAAAACCGCAACGACTGCATCCAAAGAAACGCGTTGGGGAGTTTCACTGACAAATAAAAATTCAATTGTCTTTCTTGCGTGGTGGGGGGGGGGGGGGGGGGGGGGGCGGGCGGGGGGGGGGGGGGGGGGGGGGGGGGGGG
>JABFEA020000048.1:17522565-17537012 GCA_019775915.2 Cyphomyrus plagiostoma | reverse complement strand
CTGAGTATGAGTCCTTTCTGTCTGAGTATGAGTCCTTCATGTCTACAGAACATCGGGCACAGCACCTGCTAAATAATACACAGTGCCACCCATCTTCCGGGGGGGGGGCTTTGCTTACCTGACCGGGGGGGGCTCTCCAAGCAGGTCTGAGGGATCATGGCTGTGTGGATGGAGGTGGTGGCGCGGTTGCTGAGGTCCACCACTGGGGGCGCCGCTGGTGCCGGGGGTGTTGGCGGGTGCTGATTCTGCTCGTGCTGGGCACTGGTGTTGGACGGGATGCCATTTTCGGACAGGAACTCCTCCAGGTCCATGTACTCCAGCTGGAAGCTGTCGCCATCGTAGGGTAGCGTCTTGTCCCAGAGCGTCGGCCCCAGGAAGGCTGACTGAGGTGCGTTGGGGCCTCCATCTTCATCCAGCTTCTTCTCCTTATCCTTTCCGAAGCCTGGAACCCAAGGGGCACTCGGGTTTAGCACAGAGCAGCTATGCCTTGCAACCTCAGCTTGCTGTCTTCCAGTGCTAACAGACTGCTGTTTGTTCCAGGCCTGCCTTTCATAAAGAACCCCGCGGCTCCTTAGAACATCCATTCCCAAGCCTCCGAAAGGCAAGCTACAGTGTAAACACCATATGAAGGCACAGAGACAGTGGTGCCTCTGGAACCCATTGAGGAAGAGAGGGTATGATCACAGTGGAGCCCATCAATTTGGAAAAAAATGGCTTATTGTGGAGGCTGGGACTTTAATATTTCTCTTTTGGCTGTTTCAAGGCATGTTTGTTAATACAGAGATATTTTACACCTTATATTTACATTCAGATTCAACAGTGCTGAGAAATATCTTCAATTATACAATTAGGTAGCCACAGACTGTGCATTCAGCTGGCATTCACTGATCTGGCTATATTTACTGTTCCGTTTCTTAACCAGCTAATACCGTGTGTGATACATTTGTTTATGTACCTGGACTATGCATAGTAAATATCTTAGGCCATTAAAATTATTACTTTTGTAATCTTACTTTAATGATGACAATCGAATACACAATGTAGGCAAATGATTTTATAGTTCAAATACTACAACACGTACTATGTTAAACGTGTAATCGTAACTTGCTTGCTGGTTAAATCCGTCTATTTTCTTTCACGGCAACTTTAGTCGGCGCGCCTATTTACGCTCAGCTCCTTTAAGTGTAGCACTTCCATCTCGCCCTCAGAAACCGGTCACGCCAAAGCCTGGCTAATCTGACGGCACTTCAAATGCATCTACGATTTGCAAAATAGAACGATAATCAGAATAACATTATTTTAGTAGTTGTGGTAATGAGTTTAAAAAACACAGGCCCACGTTGTAAACAAACACCTGATTCTAAAGCACTAATGTAAAGTCTGCGCTTACCTGACCGATATTTACATTAACTGACTGTTAATATAAATCTGTAACCGTGTCTTGCTTGGCCAGCTAGGTATATTAATGCATTAATTACAAAGATCACAGAAAGTCTCCAAAGTACTTGCGAAATTATTTTATAAATGGTGAGGGGAAAGGACATTCGTATACATTTTTAAAGTATAACGTGAAACATTAAAGTGTGCACTGGTCGTAGTGCAATTGCAGGTTTAAATGCGCGCAAGTGTTGGGAATGCAAAGTTGTCGGTTAGCTTGAAATCTAAATGCGTCCATAAGATAAACTCAGTGTCAAAACTGATTGACAATACACTATATATATTTACTTGCTAAGCAGATAGTTAAGAAAAATTAATTAGCACACTGCACGATTGTATCATGGATTTAAATACTAATCTGCTACTATTTATGCAGACTACAGAAGTGTTGGCTGTAGAGCAGCCTCATTTTTTTGTTACAAATAAACATAAAATATACTGGAGTAAAAAAAATGTCCCACTTCAGTTGCAATGGCTAATATATTACGAAATTTCAGGCAAGCCTGCTAAAACGCAACGAATGGGATCCAACCCGGAATGACAGACCTAGCAGCAAACTGTCATTACACTGTTAGCGAGGCAGTCTGATTCTGACGAATAATACAATCGTCAAGCTTTTCTTACCTTCTTCGTGGTGAAAGGGCAGTTTCATCGGATTCTCGAGTAGCGATTTCAGAACACCGTGTGTCGGAGGTAGGAAAGTTGGGTTTAAAGGTCTTGCCATTTTCTCCATATCTGCAAATGAAAAAGCAATGTATTATACGTCCAAAATAGACTCAAAAACCAATATATGCACGTGCAATTGAAGTCCTCGAATGAGTTAGACTGGACTTGGACATCCGTGCCACAATAGGGGTTATCCGCAGACGGGAACGGCAGCGTTACCCTCGGTTCTCGACGCTCGGGCAGACTGCGACTCCGCGCTCCTAGACGGCAGCTCTGCCAGCCAGCGAGCTGCCGCGCGGGTTCGCAGTTCCATGTGCGCACACTGACATATGTGACGTCACGTCGCTTCATGAATACTGAACGATCGCCGGGCTGCGAGAACGCGCCGCCGAGGACCAAGCCGGGGGGTGCGCGAGCGATCGCGAATTCGTTGGCTTGGCGTCGCCTCCTCGCAAGGTATTAAGCGGTTGTTCCGTGAATGTTAATCGTTTCCATTAATTATTGTGCCTGGCAAGTGTGATATTAGGCATTCGGAGAATTCATGTGTCTACGCTTTTGGCATGCGGTAATTAAATTCACGAAGCTCCACGCTGGAAAACAAAACTGCAGCCGTTTAGAAAAGTTGTTCTCTATGATTTCGTATTATTATGCTGACCGGGGAAAGGTCTGCGGCATATAAAGGCACCAAATAACCTTCAGTGTAAATATTATACTCCAAACATTATCTGCCTTGGTCTGTCTTAATTATTTGCTTAAAATGCACCCCTAATATGTGACTTTTTCTCCGTGATCTTTCCCCGCTTACCCGACTGCGTAATAAAAAAGAATCTCGCAGTCAGCTAAACAGAAGACCGCGCGCACGGAAAGCTCTCCCCCCGGTCAGTCGCGCGCAGGGGCCCCTGGAACGGCTGGTCACGTGTGGAGGCCGAGCTGACCTACTTTTTTACGCTGCTAAACCTCGCCTCAGCGGCTCTGCGCCATCGGCGGCCGTGTCACATTGAACCTCATGTGTTTAAGCTGGACAGAAGGGGCAAGCCCTTAATCAGTTTAAATATTATCCAGCATGTCGTCGTCAAAACAATGCTACACAGAAGTAATAAGATGTCTGATGGTTTGAAGTAATCTAGCCTGGTGTATTTTCTGAAGTGTAGGGTAATGTGTGTTTTTATAGGTACTGCTAACCATAGGTATATATTCATGGAAAGGGGACTTTGCTCAAGGGTCCAACAGTAATATTAGTTTACCAACCCCACGATTTGAACCCACAACCTTCCAGAACCTGGCAGAGTGTTCTAACCCACTGAACCAAACACCATCCACAAATTTTGTACCTCGATGTCAGGGAATCAAACTTCCATCTCCCACTCGATAACCAATAATATTAACTGGAATAATAAGAATTATTAGAATACTTCAAAAAACAGGTGCCAGATTTAACCTTGTTATTCAGTATTGGCAGATCATACGAGGTGCCAGTACACAGCGATGTTCCCAGTACTCCTTCACGGATGGATAAAAGTAGTACTGGTACTGTGTACTGGTGAGTACTGGCCTGCATTAAGCACTGCACTACTTGGAAAACAAGTTGCAGACAGTGCACCTCACTACCAACTCACTTGCAAAAGGTTGTTGAAATTAATATATTTTAAAATCTTTAACTACAATAATTGAGTGGATCCCACAACTTTGACCAAGTAAAGGCAGTTTTTCCCAGTCCGGTCCTCACAGTCAGTCCATGTTTTTGCTCCCTCCAAACTCCCTGCCAGGAGAGAGGAATAACATGGACTGTCCATGGGTCCATGAGGACCGGATTGGGAATCAGTGGGATAAGCTGGATGGTTATACAGGCAGGAGTCATGGTCAGTCTGGGCACCGGAGCCAGAACCCGACCCATTAAAGTGAGGTGTAAGAACACAGCAGTACCGACTGAGCTATTTATATTAATTTGTCATTTCATTGCGATGCCTAGTCTATGGATTATAGAGTTACAAAAAATGTAAAAAAATAAACATACTTAAGTTTTCTCTGCATCATTTTCCTGCATTTTTTGTGTAAATAAAGACGGAAATTTACTGCCCTAAATCAAGCATTTCCTCACCTCAAACTGTGAATCCAATATATCTCTTTGCCACATATGTGTACATTTCAGAACACATTTAAAATTATTTAATACATGCAACATTCAGTTATGTTACATGCACTGCATCTCTAACTTCCCCCTCCATTTGGTCACTGGATGACTCGCCGGTAAACTGCAAATTTTTCCAGCACAGAACAATGCAAAATATGTCATTCCCAAAGTAGTTTCCAAAATAAAAACTGCTCTGACAGTCACAGTGAGTAATATTTTCTAGTGTTTAAGAAGGACGTGCATAGGCAGATGTAATAGCTCTCCGCTAATCTCATATTGGGAGATGGATCCTTTTTTTTTCGACAAGCGTGTTTTTGAATAAAGGGCACCCATCCGTTCTCATCTGATATTCTGTGCATCATACCGCAATCTTTGGTTTCTTTGGAACTAGAACATTTCCTCAAGGACCCAGAGGCCATGAGATACTTGGCGTTCCTCTACAGACCAACGTTCTACCAGCGATGAATAACACGGCACCTCTAACCTTTGCAGATACACACAGGAACGGGATTATTTTTAACGGCGTACAGGCCGTTTGCAGTCAAATCCATATTTTCTAAGGATCTCAAGAAGAATGGCATTTGTGTGCACAATGGAGGAGGTATATCAGAACAGAATATGGTTTCTAGGTCTCACTGAGCACACCTTGCCCTTGCTTTGGCTGTATGGAATGTAACAGGGTTTATTCACTTAACAAAAGTTTTCAAAGGATGATTTTCCATATGGTAAATGGACTGCATTTATATAGTGCTTTTCTACTCCTCCGAGTACTCAAAGCGCTTTACAATTTATGTCTCACATTCACCCATCCATTCACACAATCACACACCAGTGGCGGAGGCTGCCATGCAAGGCACCAGCCTGCTCATCGGGAGCGATTTGGGGTTCAATGTCTTGCTCAAGGACACTTTGATGGGGTCAGGAGGAAGCGGGGCTCGAACTGGCAGCCCTCTGGTGGCCGAACGGTTGTAGTGCCTTCTGCACCACCAACTTCCCCAATATTTACCTACCACTCCACATCCATTCATACAGCTTAGTGTTTGTCATCCTCCTCCAAGGATAAGCATTAGGGCAACCTATCAAAGGGCTTGGAATTGTAAACCATTGATCACAAGTCTAGTTTAACCAGTATCTTACCTGGCATGGACCAGAAACGATTTGTTAATCTTCTTGCCAGTCTTCTTTGTGGGACCAAAGTCAGACAGTCAGTAGGGGCCTCCGTACTGTTGTTGCGGTAGTCATGTGACTTTAAAGAGAATGTATCGTGATAAGTAGGTCTAATGCCTGTTACCAAGACGGCAAAGGACTGGTTTGGTATCCTGTATAACCTGGAACACAACTAATAATATTCCATATGACCGAACTGCTGAGAGAGTGAGTTTAGATAGATAGATAGATAGATAGATAGATAGATAGATAGATAGATAGATAGATAGATAGATAGATAGATAATCTTTATAACAACATTTAATGAAAACAACAAACTTTTCTTTGGCACTTTTCCCAAGGCATCATAATATACAAAATATACTGTAGGTAAAAACAATAAACGAAGACAACTTCAATACTAAAATGCTGAACAAGGACACCAGGGTAAATATTTGAAATATGTTATTCGTATGACATCATTTCAGTTTTCTGAAGGGTTACAAAATAAGTGTAAACATCAGTAACACTTAACTTCACATTTAGTCGTCCTTTTTAAGGCTGCTTTTCGATCGAACACATAAGACCAACAAGAGATGTTTTGCCCTCAGGTGCACGGCGGCCGTGATTACAGCCCTCCGATTTTTGTGTTCCATCAGACTCCCTTCGGAAGCGACGCTCTGCGCAGTGTCTGGTCTGTGAGGGCGCTTCCCGGAGTGCAGTGCCGCAAGGAGGCAGGCGGCTCGCCGACGTGCGAAGAGCTCCCATCGCCCGCAGCTGCTCTCGGCACCGCGGCGTGTGGGATCACATGACTCCCCCGAAACCCGGCGCCACGGGGGATCCGGCTCCGCGCGCTCTGCAGCCGAGCCCGTCGGACCCTTTCTGGCAGCCGCTTACAGGGAATAGATTACTTTCGTCCCGCTTGTTTGTGGTGCTGTGAGATTTTCTTTCGTCTAGAGAGCATTTGGTGAAAATCACAAGATCTCGCGCAGCACAGGGAACAGTTCTGTGCAGTGATGTATCAGTACGTCCCCCTAATAGAGATGACTTCCCCCTTTGGTAAGGAAGCGTCAATCAGACTGCAAATATAAATAGCAACTGTAATTAGCAACCAATTGAGATAATTAAGCCAGGGGAATGGATTAGAGCGGTCCAAACAAATAGACATTTGATACTTCCTTTGTGGTAGGATGGATTCCACAAAAAGAACTGCTGTGACAATGTAAAGTTATAAAAAAAATCCCCCCCCCCTCTCTCTCGCACAAACACACACACAGACTCACAAACATCCATGAGAATGTGCATTTGCCAAATCCACTTGGACACAAGGTGTGTAGGGTCATGTGATCTGAGATTCCAGGAAGTTACTATTATTAACCACACCAGCTGGAAGAGAGCTGGTGTCAGTCAAGGCTGAATGCAGCTAACCTTGGAAGACAGTAGGGAGACGGGGCATTTGGACAGGACTGACCTCTGTGGAATGACAGTCCAACTGTACACTTCTGAACTGTACGATCGTACCAAAAAAAGGAGGTGCTTGGGAGTCTGAGGTCGTGCTTAGTGACATTGCAGGTCTTGGAATTTGGAAAGAGTTAGATAACTTGCAGAGTCACACATGTCACATAAACACGGTGCCTCGATGTGTGGTCATGTTAGTTAACGTGGCTGCTATGGTAGTATGGTCCACGATGCACAACTCATAGTGACATCAGTCATGCATCTCACCACGGCGGCGGGGGGTGGGGGGGGAACTGCCCCCAGCATCGGATGTCATACATTTCAAAATAACAAGAATCCCAATCTGAGACAAAAAGTCAATTTATTTCAGAAAGACGTTACTATCAAGTATTCCTGCGTTTTTTTTCTCAACTAAATGACAAATAATCACTATTGAGAAAACTTCCCCACGCGTAAACAGACTGGAAGCATAGAAATAAATAACATTACGGCTAGTGGCTGTTATAAGGGACTCACGCGCACATTCAGCACTCCGCCGCGCTACCTTGACACTGGTGTCCATGCAGAGGCTCAGGGGACCGGTTTAGGTTGGACGCCTTGCCACTTGTATTGTCCCTTGACACCGCTTGGCGCCATCAAAATAAACACCATCAGAGTCCTGCTGCTATTTTTAGGACAGTCTATGATTAAAGACACTGAACTGAGCCCAGAGCAGCACGCAACCCATAAGTGATTAAAGATCAATGCATCGCCTGCATTTAATAGTACCAAAGAGATTAAAATTTTAACAGGACAAGGTGGAAACGATTACAGACCAGCGGGCAATCCGACAACTGATTAATGATATGTTTTACTGCATACTGTCCTATACTTTAATTACATCACGAAAGCTGAAGGTACAGCTGTAGGACACTGAACCTTGATCCAAAAATGTGTGCTGAAAATAGTTTGCTTCTATATCTATAAAAATATCAGCCTATTGACCGCTACAGATAAACTGATAAAATAGTGATTGAACAAAGATAACTAAGTGAATGACACGCAGTTCTGATGAACAGTGTTCTGGAAAACTGAGCTGATTACTCCCCCCACACCCACCAGGTGCGTGAAGGGCCACGTACCACACACACACACGCGCGCGCGCGCACACACACAAACACTGCAAGGCACTCTTCTGAGCGCCAAACAGAACTGTCGTACGTGCGCTTCTTAACTGCCAGGCAGGCGAGCACCTCTGAGTTTTACAACAGGGACTTCACATAAGCAACAGGTCTTCTTTTTTCCAAAGCACAAAATCAGATCTAGGCATTCTTCATTTATTCATCTCCAGTGTTCTGTCATGTAATACGTGGGGGGCTAAAAGCAACTAAGCGTTAAAGAATATATAGGGTTTCTAATTATACAGTATGGTACAGTAAGTCTGAATAACATAAAGGAGAAAACGAATAATTACTTTCAGGAAATGAAATGCACCGGCGTAAATAATTCAAGCGCCTGACAGCTGTTTTCTGGCTTCCAAATTGCCCCCGTTTAATCTTTTATTAACTATTACAGATAGGCCTACGCAATGAAATGTTTTATAGGACGGTCAGAATAACATAAAATGAAAAAAGGTGCCCGTCTGAAGGTTTAACAGGCGTCCTGCAGCGAGACACTGCAGCTAACAGCGCAGGCGCGAGCCGTGGCCGGTGACCGGACGCCTTCACGTTCTGCCAGCCGTAACCAGGCAACGCCAAAACTCGGCCGGTGGCGATTCACATCAAACGGGGAGCGCGTCCCCTCCCAGCGCCCGTTCGGAAGTCTTGCGTGACGTGAGGTCGAGGCGACTTCCAGGCGTGATGAAAGGGCAATGATGAGAGTCATTGTGGTCTTTTCAGTCCCGCTGCCTTATGAACCAATTTGCGCCATCTCTTAGTGATGGACGGGTGCAAAGGAAATGGCTCAGTCGATTCCGATTGAGAAAAAAAAACATTCATTGTTGTTGTTCACCTGACCTATTTCTGCGTTTCGTAACTCCGTGGTACAAACAAACCTACATTTCAGATGTCACATATTTAACGACTTCAGTTGCAAATCAAATAATAATAATACATAAAAAATTAGGATCTATAGCACATTAAATCTTCGTGGCTATAATGACAGAAAGAGGTTTTGCAGCCAGTTCGCCTTACATGGATTGTGGGAGGAAAGCAAGGCACTGGGAGCCAACCCACGCAAACATACAACCTGCACACACACAGCAATAGCAAGAGCCCTTGGAGGTGTGAGACCACAGAGATACCCACTGAGCCAGTATACAGTCCCCGTCCACCCAGCAGCCTCCTAATAAATGGGTTTAAATTGTTATCTAAGCCCTCCTGCGAAAAAGCATCTTCTAAATGAGTAGCTGTAACAAAACCTTACCCGCACACTGACCTTTGTTAGGTAACGTCTCTATGAACTACTTTTGTCACCCCTCCCTCCAAAAAAAAAAGACAAACGTTTTATGAGTTTGTCTGTTTAAATTCTCGAGAGCAAAAAAACCAATGTTTGTATTCAACATTGTGCCTACATCCACCCACGCCAAAATATGTCTTTTGGTTTCCATCTCCGGAGGAGGCTGTGTGCCTGTGTGTATGTGTGCATCTTCGCGAGTCTGCGAGTGAATGACATCCACTGAAAGCCTCGGTGTGACCGACCGGCCCCCAGCTACGCTTCTGCAGCCAGTGCATTAGCCAGGATTCTGTGAAGCGCTTTGGGGTGCAGCGGGCTGGTCTCACCACCTCGGTCCCGGCCGCTATTAAGACATCTTTCCAAAGCGGGATTGCTGCATCGCCGTTTTATGTAAGGAATCTGCCGAGATTAACCGTACACAGAGATGTGCTGCGCGATATACCTTAACAGCGCGACACAGAGATGTGCTGCGCGATATACCTTAATAGCGCGACACAAAGATGTGCAGCGCGATATATCTTAATAACGCGGGGGATTCGCACTGTAGCTGCCAGTGCCAGTTAGCCGTCCTCACCGCTAGTCCAGGCACCTGTGATGCTCAGCCCAGTCTTTTCACTTAGGATCATTTTTGGCTAGAACTTAGAACCTCATTTCCCCTTACCAAGAACATGTGCTATGAAACATCAGAAAAATCATTGGTTCCCATCTCTCTATAATCGCGTTGTGTTGATTTTTCCCTTTCTGGTGAAAGACCATACACACACTCCGTAAAATGCTTGACTGTGCTCCAACTACGGTTTATTCAATGACGAATGCATCGTGTTTGCCTGGTCTAACTAGGGATAAACTGATGCTGACTAGATTGCTGCAGAGTAATCCAGTTATCTAGTCACACAGTTGTCAGGGTGTGGTGTTTCATCTACAGAAAATTAAAAAGTGGATGAATTCATTGTTTTCTAGTCTGCATCAAGTAATTGACAGTTAATTGGCAAACAGGCTTCTGGTAATTATATAATCCGGAGCTGAAAGCACAGGACACAATCACTGCTTAAATTACCTTTGGAAACTTCGTTTTAGAACACTTTCAGGTAATTGCAGATTTAGTGAGAATGCAATTCACTCTTTAGCAGAATGGGAAGGCAGAGATTTGACGAAGAGTGTCCATTAAATTAGAGAGTATAGATTGAGAAAAGTCCTTGTGTCTTGTGTACTTGGTATACTGCACTGATGCCTCACACCTCCAAGGATGACGTTTGGATGTACTCCATGTGCCAAGCTTCCTCTAGGCGCCTGCGGGTGCCTCCTGTAGCCCAGAGACATGCATCTGATCAACTCATAGCTCTAAATTGCAGAGGTGGGTAGTTCAGGTCCAGAAAGTAAAAATCCAGACCAGGATTTTGTTTCAATCAACCAACTGAGTACATAGACCAGGGGTGGCCAGTCTTACCCGCAAAGGGCCGGTGTGTGTGCAGGTTTTTGTGATAACCTGTAGGTCAGCTGTTCTAACCCAGGTGTGTGGACTCTTCAGCCAATCAGTCCTCTAATTAGTAATCTAATTAGGGAGCTGCAGCGAAAACCTTCATATCCAGCGGCCCTTTGCGGATAAGATTGCCTACCCCTGACATAGAGTCACAGAGTACTCAACCAGTTGGCTGAAACAAAATCTTGGTCTGGATTTTTATTTCCCTCACCGGAAAGTTCCATCTCTCCCTGTAGCATGTACATTCTCAGATGGACTTGCATGCAATACAAGAAATCCACCCTTTGAAAGGACATATTTGCTTTAGTGTCATAAACTGTAAGGCTGGTACTCAGGACAGAGTTTCAGTACTATATCATTCACACTTCATAACAACACCAGACACCCCTTTGTGAACAAGGCTTCCCCCAGGCCCATAAATTCCAGTTTAATACCCCCCTGGTGCATTTTACAATCTGGCTTCAGATCAGCATTCCTGTTATTCTTTAAACGACATCGCTTTCGGAAGAGCACAGGATCGATGTCGTTTCACATGGCTGTTGTGATATGCAGCATGTATGCATGTAGGTGGACCTGTTCTCTGTTCTCTCTCTGTTCGAACAGTCAAAAAACTGGCAAGCCATTCATCCATCCATCCATCCTCTACTCACCCACCCTGGGCAGAGTTGTGGAGGGACCCCCCCACCCCAGCAGCAGAGTCCTGGGGTCAAAGGTACCATTAAGGGGGGGGGGGGGGGTTGGTCAGGATGATTCCAAGGTACAACAGTAGGATTTATTAATTATTTTACACATTAAAACAACATATGATGCTGTTTTTTTGACAGAATGGGTCTATAAGCCATGTCTACTGATATAAAAGGTATGATTTGACAAATCACTGGGAGTTAAGGAATGTATTTTGTGTTCCATCCCAAAGGTATACATATACTAACATAGTGTTTCCAATCCGGTCCTCAGGATCCAACACACACTGTCCATGTTTTTGTTCCACCCAGCCACTAGTAGGGAGGGAGCAAAAACATGGACCGACTGTGGGTCCCTGAGGACCGGATTGGGGAAACACCATCCTAACCAGTTATCCTGTCCAGGGACATGGGGGTCTCTGTTCTCTTCTGCATGTATGCATATCTGTATTTATTTATTCCAATTCACCCATGGAAGGACACATGCAGCATTTCTAGAGCAGCTGTTAGTTAACATATTTTACAGTGTTTCAATGAAAACTTACAGCAATGCTGAAACATACAGTATAACCACGCGTTAAAAGATTTCTCTAGTGAAGTGTATGCCTGGTACAAGCCAAACATTTTACACGGGGCCACTTATATTTATTCCCGGGAAGTTAAAGGAGATTGGAAGCACTAATGCATTTCTGGCACTCACGGCGGCAAAGCGGCAAGATGCACGCTGACTGAGCCGGAGCCATTAAGGTAAGACGCGCGCGGGCACCGAGCCGCAGCTCCAGAAGAGAGAAGGGGCCATTTTCAGCCGCACCCTTAATCAGTGCCCCCAATAAGCTTCTTCGTTTTCCGTTAAGCGGGGGCATCCATCCCCGTAGAGAATGGCGGACACCGGAGAGCTTTTCTGTTGTCAAAAGGCTCAAAAAAAATCTGTTGCCAGTAGCAACAAGTCTACATGTGTCTATTAGCAATGCAGAAACCCCGCCTCCTGAAATCGGTCTCTGGTTTTAAATGTAGATTACGACGAACCAGCTGGACATTAAGGGCTTGTTTTTTGTCGTTCCCTGTCGCTACATGATTCCATGTCAGGAATGACTTGGCTGCAGTGCAGGGGATGGCTTGACCGGCCATTTGTTCATCGCTGTGTATGTGCCGTGATTCCTGAATTTCACTGTGAGGGAAGAGTGGGTGGGGGTGTTTTCTGGACATTACTTGGGGGGGGATCCGTGCCATGAAGCGGAAAATTTCACAGATGGCGCGGAGCGCAGCTTTCGCCAACGAATCCCTACTGGCGCGTTTAAGTTCACTTGAGTGAGGTCTTCTCTGATCTGCACTACGGCTGACGGGGCAGTGAGGGTTCTGGGCAGAAGGAGCAGGCACTTCAGCTGCAGTACAGATCAATAAAGAACTTTCCAGATTTATTTGACCACACAGATAAACAACGCCTAGCGTGCAATTCAAAATAAAATTTATTATGGTGACCTAATCATAATTCACTACATTTACTTTTTTATCACATCTATTCATGTGATCACAGAACTGATACCACACTATTACCAAGTCAGCTGAAGTCTAATGTAACCCTTCCTGGTGGTAATCTGCAAATTAAACACAAGAAAATGCTTTCACTTTTAAAAGGACGTGTTTTACTACAACCTTGCTGTTTAATAGGAGTAAATTTTCTTTTCGTAATGCAAACATGCATACTTACACTGTGCATTCCGCTAAACTGTTGAACTACTACAGTTCAGACTCAGAAATATTATGGGAATTATGGGAAATGTCGAGATTTCATGAGTAAAAAGAACCACTACTGAAGTGCCATATAACAGCAATAATAATAAATAATAAAGTGGCCGTCAGTTGCCTTAATAGCCCTGTAAGCTGCTCTTCAGCTCGGTTTTTCCTAAAAATAACTGGCAAAAGCAGACGTCACTGAGATCACATTCAACTCTGCGCTACACATTCATTCCTGTTACTGAATAATAAAAAGCAAACAGTGACCTACTTTCAGTGGGAACAGGCAAGAAAGAAAACCAGGGCTGGCACTGGGAAGATCTGGCAGGTACTGGGAGAAAGGAGGCGTGGGAGGGAGATACAGGTCTAGGAGCTTCAGTTTTCATTACATTTATGTTAGCAAGACCCCCGGGGAGGAGGTGACTGGATGCTTTGCTGAGCCTGATGGGATACGCTTCGCATTCTGCGCCTTTGCTAAGCTGCATGTCGGTCTTGGTGTGATTCTGCTTTGGTGAGATTCCTGTCTGCTGCGTGAACTCTGACCCCAGCGTCGCTGATGACAGGCCTCTCGCACACACAGACACACGATGCCGTCTCATCCAGGCTGCTCTCTCGCTCTCTCTCTCTCTCATCTGCATCATCATCTGATTTCCCCACTCCTGCCTGACAGCTGCTCGAGTGCCTAAACCCTGTGGACTATTATTGCTTTATACGGACGATACTAACTGACAGGGTGAGAGTCATTCATCTGCTATATTACGCATTTACATTCATCATCAGATCAGAAAAAATATATCAAACAATGGTTAAAGTCGGGACATTGTTGGGTCATTTAAAGGTTTTTTTGTCTTTTAAGCGCCTTCTTTTCAAGTCACTTCTTTTCCTTATGACACACCGACCGCACTTTGAGCCTCCTGTGCTTTGGAGAAGAGGAGAGTTTAATACCTCATGATTTCTGTCAAGCAAGGCAGGGGAAGGAATTTCACCTGTGGGGGAAATAAGGTTTTAGAATAGACTTTAAATTCAGATAACTGTGTGTGTATAAAATCACCTTCACTGCCCGACATCGCCTCAGACCTGTGGCACAGGAGCCCCGAACGCCATGATATTGCAATGGGGAGAAATTGTTTGGGGAATGTCGCCATCCCAGAGGAGGCACCATCAGCTAGAAGTTCCAGCCCAGTAAATAATAATAAAATGATATATATAAGAACATAAGAACTATACAAACGAGAGGAGGCCATTCGGCCCATCAAGCTCGCTTGGGGAGAACTTAACT
>JABFEA020000048.1:17482561-17522465 GCA_019775915.2 Cyphomyrus plagiostoma | reverse complement strand
CTTAAATCACCTTTCTTTCCCATTCTGACATTCAGTTTGGAGTTCAGGAGATTGTCTTGACCAGGACCACACTCGTAAATTCATTGAAGCAACTTCCATGTGACTGGTTGATTAGATAATTGCATTAATGAGAAATTGAACAGGTGTTCCTAATAATCCTTTAGGTGAGTGTATATATTTATTTTTCAGGGTAGTGTTTTACAAACCTAGACACACAGATGAGCCTCACACTTTGTGCCTGGGTCAGGTGCACGACTCTGAGCATTTACAATGGCTCTTCTCCCAGAGGAAGCTTGTCCTATGGTGTAGACCGCGAGAGCTGTAATAGGTTACAGCCTAGTTCCGCCATCGCCTAGGTCCTCCTCCCCAGACAAACAGACATGCTCCCAAAGACAGAAAGCAAGGAGAACAGTGGGAGAAGCACTAACCTTTTCGGCTGGAAGCCACAGCAGAGCAGCTGTACACAAGCATCGCTCAGCCAGGCGGGCGAAAGATCGCACCCAGAATCCATAATGGCCGACAGGACACCAGTGAACTTTAATAGAAATCTTGCATGGGCTGATTTCAGAGTGCAATTATGACACCCGAGACCATGGAAAAGCATGAAGTGGGGGGATCACTGCCGTTTCACACTCTAAACAGGAAACCGGGAAGACAGGTGACAAATGATGCATGGCATCCCTGCAGCCAGCAGACCACCAAAACTCAGGTTCTCGACCAAAAAGGGACTTGATGTTTTAAGAAACACTTGTGAACATGGTGAAAATGATTAAGTAAGTAAACGTCGTAGACGGTGAATCGGATTAGGGGTGTCACTATGGAAAGGAAAGCTAAGCCTTTACTGGGGGGGATGTGATTTTAATGAAAATGAAGCAGAACACACTATTTATACTAATCAGGTTTAGTATTGGGGGGGGGGGGGGTTAGCCACCTGCAAAAGTCCTAGTGATGCTTTAAAGACAAATGTACGTCAATCTTTATTGGTACCTAGTGAATCCCAGACAAGCCAAAAAGAACAGCATTTTAATGCCTGGGTATAAATTATGGCTGGGGGGGGGGACAGGTATAGTAATCAAAACCAGGCAATACAGGACCTCAACTGCCCAAAGTTATGGCCTTGTTTTAATGTATCAACCAGTTTTATCAGGCATTATGTCCCAGGCTGTGAAGGGCTCATATGTAAAACTGCCCAAGGAAAGACACTGAGACCCTAACCCCCCACCACGGCAGTACATCAACGTCCCATCCCTGCCTTTTCCACGCTCTTCCAGTCACATCGGAGAGTTAACTTTCCTTTTCAGCGCCTTGCATCAAAACAAACACAAAGGGCGCCGCTATACAAGCAGCAACAGGCGCTGCGTAGCCGCTGGATGCCGCTGCTCAATGCCACACTTTTCAGAGCCGATCTTCCCTTTCTAAAGGCGGGCTACACCTTTCAGACACGTCCTTGGTGGCAGGGACGGGGATAAAATGCCTTTTCCACGCTCCCCACAGGTAGCACCCGCGTTAATACAGTATACTGCTTTTACAGAAGAATAGAGTAGCTTCAAGGCATTTCCAAGCCAGACCTTAATCAAACTGTACTTGACTGTCTCAGACACATAGAAAAAGGTTCCTCACCTAAATTAAACCATTTGACTAATCGGAACATATAAATGCAGTATCTTTTTAAATAATCAGTTAGGAGACTACGGTAACATGCTGCTGCAGGCGATATTACGAGCGCGCTGCGAGGTTGGAGAAAATCCACGGGATTAACCCTCGTAACTCATGACCTTTGCATCCAGTTTAGAGCTGCACAGTGTATGAATGGACTGAGCGCTGCACAGGTAATGTTAGTGAATTGGCAGCGGCGTCCGATCTGCAGGAATCCACCGTGGTATGTGCCAAGATCTCAGCGAAGCGGAATGTTCATGCGACTTCGCTGCGAGGTCCGCGGAAGTAGCTGGGGTCATCTAGGAGAAGAGCGACTCCCCTCCGCCTCTTCCCCCACCCCCCTCGGGAGCGCACACACACTGACGCTAAGATTAGAGTCAGCCATCCCCACTAATCTCCAGAGAACGGCCGCCCCGGGGCGGCAGCGCTGCCAAAGCCCTGGCAGGAACGCCCCCCCAAACACACATTAATCAAATGAATACCCGTGCAAGCAAATTCTTCACACTGGTTGTATGTGTCTAGGTATGTATGTATTTTCATCCTGTTACTCGATGTGCTCTGGTGAGTGCCCACGTGCCCCAGTCATCCAGCATGAAGACACGGTGGCATTAGGCAGGGTCAGCTAATGCACCAGGGCAGAATTTAAGTGGGGAACAGGGAACTCTGCGGAGCATGGTGCCCCATGTGGCTATAGGCGGAAATGCACTAATGAACCGCCATTATTTGCGTCCACAGTCCGTCTTTTTCTGCAAGGACAAAGAAATCCACAGACCTTTATTCCAAAAAATTAGAAAACCTTTGTTTTTGTTTTTTTTGCTAAAAATAAACCTTAAAAATAAGCCCCACGTCATTGCACCCAAGTTTTCTCCATACCACTGGGTTACTGTGTTCACGCTACTGTCCTGGTCTAATGGAACATCCTCAGCACAATTAATTAGTTACCAGAAGCTACCTGTGGGAACCAGCTATTTTCACATGGCTTTTAGGTGCAGTTTTCCATTTAGGAAAGATCGCATGCTATCCGTCTGAGTAAGTTGGAGTTCCTCCTGTTAGTGCCACAATTTTCTCACTGGAAATGATACTGTGTGTTACATTGCTGTCATTGCAGCCACACCCAGCATTTTCACTCATAATGTGTGAGGGCGGCACGTACATCCTGACTGGGCATCCACACCTGAGCACACTCTGCCTCCAACTGTCAACTCTCTCTTCTTACACCCGGACCGTACCGCTGCATTCCTTAGGAGTGCCACAGTGGAGGAAACCGGACATAGGAAGTTCGGTAAAGTCTAATATAAACACTGTTCATAAACAATAAAGCAATTGTCAGTGATTTCTAGGGAATTGAGGCTATAGATCTGAAGATGAAAATGCGGTTTTTAAAGGAACGGACTACGACAATGTACGGTACTACACCAGGTACTGAAAAACCTTCGTTGAGAGATGCATCACACTTATTTTTTTATTGACGTGGTATTTTTGAATATTAGAGTATCAAATAAATGTTGTTGAAATAAACATTGTTGGGGATTCCAAGTCTCAGTAATGCTTTTAAACATCTTTGACTTGCACAATAAACTTAAGTTTTCAGCAAATAGTTAATACTGCCATCTAGCGATGCGTTTAACCTTTAATACCTTGAGAGGATTTTTGTTTTCGTACTGTGTCCCTCGATTTCAAAATCCTTTTACTTAGACATTTTCCTCGGGGTTTTCAGCGGTTTCAAAACTCACTTCATTGTGCAGAGCGTATATATACATAATACGCTTGATATTAAACCAACATTAGGTTATAATAACATCTGTCCAAACATGCAGTGATTCGTTATGTCATGTCTGTTGACTGTCATGATAAATTATTAATAGTAATCCTTGACGTACACGTTCTTCTCACGCACAAGGCTTGTGCAAATTTATGCCTCGGGGATACCCTGTGAATCAAGTAGTTTAGCAGATGAAACTACCACTGCCGAAATCAGTCTTCGGAACTATATTGTGATGATTTTTTTTAAAGAGCATTGTTAATAGCAAATATTGCTTTTTATTTATACTATTAGTTTAAAACATTAACCGTGGACAGTGCGTTAAAACACAAATCTAAAAAAATGACTTCATCACATCAAAACGAGCAAAAAGCGCTTACGTTCACGAGGCATTAGTGTTCTGGTTTCTATGGTAACCCACCCACACTATTGGCCGAGGTAAATTGCGCTCATTATTCTAGGCCTTACAGCACCTGCGCATTGGTTATTACAAAGCAACGCTTTCAAAGTTTCACTTACCGCTACTACTCTTCACCGATTTGCATTTCAATTACATTTTTTCCTCTTGACATCAAAATCTTACCATAACCTTCAAGGTGAACTGTAAACAAGAAAAACATAATTTGAAGTTCAGCTGTTAGTCATATTTCTTTTGAATGCATCCACTTTGTAAATGTTTTCAAACGGTATCCAACAGGTGCGGCAACCTTTCGTGCACGTGCAATTTAGCATTAGAAGAAAAAAAAAAAAACACGTGTAACCATGGTACAAAAAAAGTGTCTTCAACTTTTATTTAACTTCTAACAATAAATAACTGGAACTCTGGGTCCATTGCATGATTAATTTGATCAACATTAAAGTCAAATTATTCCAAACTCACAGTGTTGGACTAATTTTTAATTTACGCCATTTGAGAAATGCTAGGAAAAAATCAAAATTTGTCGTACTGTTCATTTAAAATATTCTTGTATTTCAATATTTACCTAAATAAAGCAGACGTACAAAAAGTGTTGCACAGTTTACCGATTCCATTTGTTCATAGTTTTTGTCCAAGACGAAGACCTTTTAATTAATGCTTTCCACGTAAACTGTAACCAGTTTTATCCACTAGATGGCAGCAAGAGGTCTTCAGGAGCGCTTTTTCGGGGGTGGGGGTTACACTTCGTAAATGAAATCTCGTGATTGCACGTTAAAATTACTTTTCCAAAAAAACTAAACTTAACAGGTAACAGAACATCTGTCTAAAGACAGATGCAGGCAACAAAAAGACTGCAAAACCACAGCTACACACGCTTCATCCTCAATTGTACAGTATTTCTACTTTTCCAGTATAAACACAAGAGACTGAAGCAGAATGGTACAGGGGATTTTCAGTGCAACTAATCACTTAATTGCCTTAAGGGACTCTGGTCCATTGAGGGCCACTAGCTGTTAGCTTTTCTGTAAGTGAGCGAGCCTATTACTAGGGCAGCATCTAAGCACACTAAGTACTTCTGCTACTGGTTAATCATCCAAGATCAGCTCTGGCAGCTCTGCAATAATTTCTAGAGCTATGTCTATGCTAGTTAAGGACTTCAGCATACGAACTGCAATACCGCCATGCCAGAATACTTGGTGTTCGAAATTATTATGGTGGGAAAATATGGTGTAACGTAAGAAGCACTTCAACGTAAAACTGAAAGCAAGCAAGCAAAAAAAAAACAAAACACATTGTACACGTACTAAGAAAAAGCAAAATGGCCTTACAGCTGACGATAACCAGAGTCCACGCAGATTCTTAGATGTGCGGCTACAACGTTAAGATGGCTCCAGGTTAGCAACAACGGGGTTCTTGTGGGCAGAGTTGTCAGGGCGACGGTCTCCAACTTAGCACTTTAAATCAACTAATGCCTCAGACTCCAATTCCTACTTAAGTCAATAAAGCCATTTATAACCATTTAACCTAAGACAACAGGAGACACAAGAGAAATGTGGCCGTTTCCATAAAAAGGCTACTTTATCTTTCTACATTGCTTTTTAGGGTGTAATCCTTTGTGCAAATTTTTTTTACTTGCTGGACAGAACCATCTCACTGAAAAGACTGCCTACTTCACACTGGTCTATGGTCCTGGTTCCCTGGTGAACCTTGAGATGCAGAACATGGTGGTTCCATGCGTACTGAGCACTTATTACAGAAAATGAACCCACTAATGCTTCCAGACTTGATGCGCTTATCGCAGTCGCAGCCTCGCTTTTCCAAAAGCCACTTAAGATACAGCGAGCTGACGTGGGCTGGCCCGTCCCTGCTTGAGTGTGCGACATCAAACTTCGAACAAAGGCATGGGCTACGAGCCAAAACAGAACAGGAACCAGCCCTGTTTGACAGTAAAGACATAAGATTTCTGACATGCTATTGAACCTCCTAGCTTAACATATGAAAGGAATTTGTGCCTTTAAAACTAAGCAACATCAAATGCCCTAACCCTAACCCTAACCACCAGTAGCGTTCCTGATTCTCCCCAGTCCTCCTGCAGGACAAAATTAGTGCCTCGTCTGACCCTCAGAGGAAGTTACTTATGACGCAAATAATTCCTTCAGCTCCAGAGCGCAGACTGAACCCCGGCTCATTTTACAGCTACGAGGGAACTTACACGCCGCCATTCCTCAAAACGTCCCCTCTTCTCATCATTAAACCCAACATGCAACAGATAATGGGGTCTATCTGAACATACATGCTGGCTGGCAAGGCTGCCATATTTTGGCTAATTAGAATCCCTTGAGGACACCGGTTCTAAGAGAAACCTGTAATCCATTATCCACAAGAATAAAAGAAACCATGATGAAGAATGACTCAGGTATAAAAGACCAAGTTTGCACATAAAGGTTTAAATTAATTTATATATAGATTATATATATAAAATGCTTTTACCCACTGAAGCAAACATCACGGATTTCTTTCCTTGCTTCTTCAGAATGTGAAACGTCTTGAGAAACTTTTCAGTTGCCGGAACAGAATTAAAGTAACCAAATAAATGACTGCCAACGGCATAAACACAGGCAGGGGTGGGGGGGCAAAAAAAAGAAGAAAAAAAAAAAACTAACAAAAGACAGGCAGGTCGCCCCGTAGGGTATGGTTAACAGGTCAAGGTATGCCTCTCCAGTCTGGTACATGCAAAATCTGTGAAACACAGCTAGACATGGATATATTTTAAACATATTATTAGCATGAGAATGAATGTAATAAAACAAGACGTTTGAGTTTGGCAGTACAGACTAAAACCACTCCATAGGGTTGGAGAAAAAATAAAAGTTAATAGGAAGAAAAAAAAGTGAGTAACAGCTGTAGTTTAGGTGTAGCTATGTGAAATGTCAGTATCTCCAGGATAGATGGTCCCTCCTTCCCCCCCATGACTGAAATGGAAGGAAAAGAAAACGCCAGAAAGGTACGATGAACACACACAATCCACAGCTGCCTAAAGTCCGCATCAGAGGCTAGCTGCCAAGGTACAGGAAGTGCCTCTACGTGTCACTTCCTTCGAAGAGCGCGCTCCTGTTGAACCTATGCTCGTCTTGCTGTGGGTCACCTGGCTGCACCACACCCAGTCCTCCCCCATCCCAGCATGCACCAGGCCAGCTGAGAAACCTGTAACGTCAGGCACGGTCTCGACGTTTCATTCGGAGCTTCACTGCTACTGCAGTTCTCATTTTTATTTTTTATTTCTAAGGCTTCTCGATGGCCGTCTTCCCACACTCACTCGTTTCTCTTTTTTTTTTGTCTTTTTTAAATTTTTTTAAATCCATCTGGCCTCAACGTTCAGGGCCAGGCGTAACATCTCCTCCCTTCCTCTTCGGCAGCCTTGGGCAACAGAGGGGGTAGAGGGGGGGCTATTCCTGCCCACTCTGCTGGACGCTCACCGCCCTGTCCGTGCCCTCTTCTTCCTCGCCCTTCATCCTCTTCTGCGGCGATGCCTCGGTGGGTTCCGTGGCGGGCCGCTTGTTCAGCAGGGAGGTGGAGTTGGACGTGGCCAGCATGTGGATGGCGCTGGATACTGTGGGAGGGAGCCAAGGAATTATTCGGTAAGTGACATGGCAGACAGCAGGGCGGCGCTGTAGAGATGCACTGGCTCAGGACTAACCCACTACCACATCTGCATATATTCTCAGGACCGTGACAGGCTGGGGACAGGGCGTGCCACCCAACCTCCTCCACTGCACTCTCACCTGTGCTGCCCTGCCCCTGAGGGGCGAGCGCCACCACATGAGTGCCATTTTGCCTGATGGGCTTCACTGGCAGCTGGTGCTGCCCCAGAGGGGCCTGTGTCACTATGGTAACCGTCTGCAGGGGTACGGCCTGGGATGTCTGGATGACGTGTCTAGTGGTTCCCACAGAGCCGTGGCTGATGGCTGGAACGGATTCTACCTTCACTGCAAAGCACAATAGGAATATTAAGTAAATAGTAAAAATCATTAATTCCATATATTTTTCCACAAAGCAATTGAGTATCAGATCTATCTATCGGTTTGGGATGAATTCCAGACCCGGGTCATGTTACACACTAAAGCAGTGGGGGCCAATCTTATCCACAAAGGGCCGGTGTGTGTGCAGGTTTTTGGGATAACCTGTAGGTCAGCTGTTCAAACCCAGGTGTGAGGCCTCTTCAGCCAATCAGTCCCTTAATTAGTAATCTAATTAGGGAGACGCAGGGAAAAGCCGCAAACACACCGGCCCTTTGCGGATAACAGCGGCCACCCCTGCAGCATGCGAGATATAAATGCAGCACTCTGTGAAAGGTGTTCATTTGGCCAACAGAACGGGAGCGTCACCTTTGACCTCCTTGTGCTCCCCGTTGTACTGTGGCTCGGCCACGGCGGGGATCTGCTGCATCACGCGGACGGTCTGCATGACGGGGGGCTGCGGGCCGGAGCTCGGGACGGGCGAGGCCACGGCGTACGCCAGCGGCTTCAGCGACTGGGACAGCGGCCGCTGCACGGCGATGAGGACGGGCTGGCCGGCCAGAGGAGAGCCTGCGTACAGACAGCAAGGCCCCCGTGCTCAGAGCTGTAGCCCGGCGCAGCATACATGCCCTAAAACAGGGTTCTCCAATACCGGTCTTGGAAGCAGAGGTGGAAAGTTCAGTGCTAATCCAGACCAAGGTTTTGTTTCGACCAACCAATTGTGTATAAAGAGTCACAGTCACAGATACTCAACTGGTTGGTTGAAACAAAACCTTGGTCTGGATTAGTAGTTTTTGGACCTGAACTTTCTACCTCTGCTTGCGATGCCAGAATCCATCACAGTTTGCACATTTTGTCATCCAATTGCCAAGTTAAGTAGGTATATCTGAACAAGGAAATTTGCAGGTTGTGTTGGATTCTGGCCCTCAAACCCTGCAAACCTGCCCTATAATTGTAACATTTTTAATTGCAACATAAGAACATAAGAACTATACAAACGAGAGGAGGCCATTTAGCCCATCAAGCTCGTTTGGCGAGAACTTAACTAATAGCTCAGAGTTGTTAAAATCTTATCTAGCTCTGATTTAAAGGAACCCAGGGTTTTAGCTTCCGCTACACTAGCAGGAAGACTACTCCATACTCTAACTACTCGCTGTGTAAAGAAGTGCTTCCTTAAATTTGATTTAAAATGTTCTCCAGCTACTCTTTTTTAAATCTGACAATCTAGTCACGCATTTGCTAAATGTGTACAACAGTGTGGGGAGACATTACTATAAGTACTGAATGCTATGAAACTGGATTCATTTGAAAGACGCAGCTACTATACTGGGCCAAAAAAGTCGCAAAGAATAGTGCCCTCACCTGGCGTACTCTGAGCAAAGCGAGCTTCCTGGATCACAGCCAGTTTGGACTGGACTACTGCAGTGGAGCCAGGGGTGGGAGTAGGTGCAGAGGCTGGGGCAGTTGTGGGGGCATGGGCAGCGGCGGGTTCGGCCGGCGCTGGAGACCCCTCCCTGGATAAACTTTCTGGGGTCTGTACCCCGCTGGAGTGAGCAGACAGCGCCCCCGAGTGGCTCGGAGAGGCAGGGGCACTCCTGGGAAGAGGCGCAGGGTCATTACTTAACAGCGAAGACCGCACACCATACACCACCATTAAAACAAATACAAAAATTATATACAATAAATGTAAAGTTTGCAAGATTTCTCTGTATAGCTGTAACATGAGACAGGAGTAAAATGAGGTCTCCCATAGCATCAGCCTGTACTGCAGACTTAACTGGAGTTACCCAGATAATGCAGACCAAAGACCTAAGAGCCTTTAAAGAGGCCTGCCAGTTATTGCCAAGCTGTAGTGTAACCCTACATCCACCAGATGTCCCCAGCCGGGATTACCTGGAGGACAGGGGACCCATGGGAGTGCGGAAGCAGGGCCCACCGCGAGGCCTACGCTTCCGGAAGGCCTGATCCACAAGCTTGTCCACGGAGGCAGGCTCTATTTGCCAGAAGGAGCCCTTCCCTGGCTCCTCCTGGGACCTGGGCACTTTAATAAAGTAGCGGTTCAGAGACAGATTGTGTCGTATCGAGTTCTACAACAGAGAAGAAGTGTTAGTGCACGGGGACACACTGGCATGCCCACCCTCCTTCACAAGAGCCCTCCTGCTTTTCACACTTGGCAATGGTGTGCAGCAGCCCTCAATGTGACTAACAGGCTACTGATGAAACACAAGCGTGCTTCATGCGGCCTAAGATGCACCAACAGGCCTGAAAAGTTCAAGTCTATCTATATTTACTGCAATTCACAAATACCCTACTGATACAGGTATACAGGTCTTATATGTCTGGTTATATTAAATAAAGGAAGATAAACCTTAATAGTCCAAAAGGGAAAAATTAGCACGTTTGACCTATAATTCTACCCAGAGCGAGTCACGTGTCTCTTTAATCATGCATGTGTATTCTACTGACCCAAAAATCACAGGTTTCTGGGGGTATTCCACCAAGTAGGATTTCTCAGTTTTGCTGGGTTAACTTAAGCCAGAAGTCATGATTGTCCAGTGGGAATGCTGCTTAGCTAAACTCTTACTGGACGATCATGACTTCTAAGTTAAGTTAACCCACCTAACTGAGAAACCCTACTTCAGAGACCCCTCCCACTCCAAAAGGGAGGGTGATGATAATGAGGTCCGATTCACCTGCCAGCCCTTGTCTGCCGTCCTGTAGTAGGGGTAGTTCTTGGTGATGTGGTTGTATATCCCATTCAGGGTTAGCTGCTTGTCTTGAGCCAATGTGATTGCCTGCACTATGAGCTGTGCATAGGAATACGGGGGCTTGGAGTCGTCCTGTGGGCAGAGAAGGTGAGGCTGCTTATTTTTCACCATCTGCCAGCTCCCATTACATCCACTTCTGCCGAGTCCTTCCAGTTACTTCACGCCCCCTGTTCCCTCAGCATCGATATTCACGTATCAAAGGCTCTGCACCGTTGTGCTCGTTATAATAGCTACACTAAGCTAATCAAGCTTTTGTTGTGATGCAAAGTGATGCAAATCAGCCAGCATACAACACAAGCCGACGCTGAAGTTCTTGCTCAAGCGTCCAAACGATAGTATGATTACTCTGACAGCACCTCACAACCACCCATCCTGACATGGGCACAGATCCCTAATCCACCGTGCTGCTCTAATCAAGAGATCTGGGAATCATTCCTGCTCCTTCAACACTCTCTGCTGCCCAAGGTCTGCAGCGTCTGCCGGCGGTCGGCCCACTCACCTTGGGGCTGCCCTGTTCCAGGGGCTCTTTGTCATACTCGGGCTGTGAGTGGTCTACAGCAAGCTGCACTTCAGGGGCCAGAGCTCGGGCCGAACGGTAGCCGGATGCTCCAGAGCCGCGGGGGCTTGAGGGGCAGGAGTTGGCAGCGCTGTGGCCCCATCGAGGGTGGGGGGTTAGGGGGAAACAGCTGGTCACGTTTTGGGAAAAGAAACTTTTACCTGTGCCATTCAAATTCAGCAGGTTTTGGTTTGACAGTCCCATGCTCCATATGATTTACTTCTTAAACAGGAAAAATTAAACACTTTACATTTTGCGTTTCTCTTAATTTTGATTTCAGTTAAGAACAAAAACCATGTAAACAGTAAGCAGTTGAAAATAGCAGCATCAAATCCTGTTTGGACAAAACTTCTAACATGGTCATTATGAGCACAAAGAACAAAAACAAGTAAATGTCGCAAAAAATTCAGCCAAGGGAAACAGCTGGGCTATGATGTCAAATTCACCATCTCAGTAAATACGTCCAGTGAGACTGACACCTTGCCTCTTCTCCCGTCTAAATCCAATGACACTCTTTCTAGTTAAGATGCTTAGAAGGAGGCTCTGCTTTTCCTTTCATCACTACTCATTATTTACTTCTCATCTTCGTCGCTTGTTGGAAAGCAGCAGATTATGGTAAATGCTGCTGATTATGAAACTGACTGTGTGCAAGTCTCCTGCAGCACAAATACAGTGTCACATCTGTGCAGAAACAAAAAAGTTGCTTTGTGTGGCAGAACTAACAGAAACACACCACCTTCCGAACAAGCTGGATATGGTCGAATATGTACCGATGCTCTTTGCTTTGTGATGGTTCGACAATATTCTGGATTCGCGATGGTGTGACAGTGATGCATGTTCAGTGGTCAAGTTGTGAATTTGGTCTATTCCCAACTAGCGATATGCTGTACAATACAGCCGACCGATGGCAGCATCCATGCTACCACGCTTCCGGTCTCTGTAGCGATCACAAGAATAAATGTTTCATGCAGTTTTTCCCCTGTATTTAACCAAATTAACTTGTATTACGCTCTTTACTTTTCAGTCCCTGGTATTTATTTAGTTTAGTAATTATCTATATACTTATTCGCTTAGTTATTTACTTATATATTCATATGCAACTTGTGATATTTTCCACTTCTATATAAGTGAAATTTTGGTGCATGACTGAGACCAACAATAGTATGTCTGCTTAGTACAGAAACTAACCCTAACCCTAAACCTAACCCTAACCCTAAGGTCATGACTAATTAACTCTAAATGCCCCCCCCCCCCGGCACTGAAGTGCAACTGCAGATATTCATTATATTGTAAGGAAGAAAGTCGAGGCCCCGGCACCCGTGCAGACTCCGCCCACGGCACCCGCGGGACACATCGGCAGCCAACCTGATAGTGCCAGTGGGCGATGGGAGCGGGCTCATCATGTGAGCGATGCCGTCCGCAGCCGGGGCAGGGATGCCAACAGAGATGCCGTCAGGGATGCTGATGGTCAGCGGCTCCACGGGTGACTCCGGCCCGTTCCAGTGCCGCTTCGGACCGCTAGACAACGCCGTGAACGTGATCTTGATGTTTGTGCTGGGAAACCTAAAGGTGCAACTGGGAGGGAAGAAGGCGGCCAACAGGGGGTTAGTGTGAGCGCACTGCCCCACTATCCTTTTCCCAATTCCCCCGTGGCAGAGTTTAATCACAGCACAGAAAGAGAACATTTGGGGTTCGTCTCAGCAAGCAGAAGTATTCATTCATTCACAGCTGTACATCTACTGACTTTCTGAAAGGCCGTTTAAAACCTATTTTACATTGAAAACGTAATCCCTAGCATTTTAATGTTTGGTGCTTTGTAGGTCCCTATGCCCGGGTTCCCCAATTCCGGTCCTTCAGGGTCAGAATCCAACACAGCTTGCAGATTTCCCTGCTCAAACACATATTATTCAGCTAATTACCCTGTTCAGCAGGTGTGTTTGTGCAGGAAAATCTGAAAACTGTCTTGGATTCTGGCCCTTTGGGACTGGATTTGGGGAACCCTGTCCTATAACTTCAAAACCCTCAGATTTGAGATGAAAAAAGTGAGAGACAGATAGGCCTCAAACCTTCAGGTGTCACCAGTCAGACCACGACAACAAAAAAGAAGCAGCCTTGACATCATCATCCTAACGGCTCAGAAAAGGCCCTCGATTTTGGTAGGGGAAAACCTAGTTCTAAACTAAAACATTTCAGCTGATTTCAGCCTGGTGCTTCCAACCCATCTTCTAAAGGAAATCAGGCTTTTCTCAGCACTAAGAAGCTCACTCTCCTTGCTTCTACAATAGGTACAGCGGAAAATATCATAGCAAAATGTGTTTTTTTTTTTTAAACCTTTATTTTATTCATGCTCAAACATGCTAATTGGGTCTCTCGACTCACCAGCCAGTTAAAAATATCTCGGGCAGTTGTAACCATAGCACTACAAACACAGTCATTGGAGGAAGCAGCATTACTACAATAGGATTATTAAGTATCTCATTAAGGACAGAGTACTGTGGAAGAGAGCTGCAAAATGTCTTACAATACAGGTCATTTTATTTGCAGCAAAGCATGTTTAAACTCTCCTACAGCAATCTAATTTTTCCAATGTCCAACAGTAAATTTCTCACATTTAAAATGTTTCTACAGATAGATGACTAGGTTATGTACCTTGACTCAGGGGCACACAGTGGTAGTGCTCAACCCAAAAGTTACAGTTTGGAGGTAGGAGTTCATTCCCATCACCACAAGAACACCCGAGAATCAGCAAATAATAAATCCATCATCTCTACTGTTCAATCTGAACACATTCTTCAGCTAAAACTTGTTGCATAGTGTCGAATACGACAGCCCTGGATCGGCAACATAAATTGTTCAAAGATCTACCATACAGCACACCTTCCACTGAAGGATGGACACACCCTAAAACAGGAAACGGAATTAGTATGCATTCAACATGCAGTTTTACTTTCATTTGTCAAAAGCACATCAAGCAAAATCTCTCATTTTATAGTCAACGGAGTCTGACTTTCCCATCCTGTGGAAAACTTAGTGCAGAATGTCCAACTCTGGCAGCAGAGGATGGATTCAGACTGAACATCAGCCATGTCCACCTGGATTCAGCTTTCCCAGAACTACTGTGGTCATGAAACCACCAAGTCAGTATTTCCTCAACTAGACTTCCCACAAAAGTCTCCTGCATATGCTGGTACACCTCTGGACAGGTTAGTTAAAAGTAAGGCTGGCAGGTCAAGTCCCACGAAAAACTCTGCAGAGTTGCCCTTGAACACAGTACGTAACCTGAATCATTCCAGCAAATACACAGCTGTGAGTGAGTAAGACACTTCAGATTGTGACAGAGCAGGACTAGAACATCTACAAACATCAACGGACAAACAGGATACGAACAGTACCCCTCCTAGAGGCAGAAACCAAATGCAATGCCTTAAAACAATCAAAGCTTAATCCAAATGTTCCTAACCAGACCACAAAAGCAAATACAGCAAATTATCACGATTAGAGGGATTACCTTAAGGCACTAGGTTTCATGTTGTATGATAACAATAAATCCATACAACCATCAATTACTAGATCGCTTATACAGCTGAGAGATGCAATGTAAACAATACAACTAAAACCTTCTTTTGATATCAAAATCTGACAGGAGAATCAGTACATATTTTTACACGTATATACATTATTAGAAAAGACTATACTGTCTCTAAGCGCATAGATTCATTCCTATATAACAATACAAATTGATGAGTTGCGAGAATTTAACAGCAACAGTGAACTTACTTTACCAAATACAGGTAACAGCAAGAATCACATAATTGATCACCGTTTCAGAGGCACGCAAATAGGCAAGTATAATTTCCGGGCAACTTAGAACTGAAGTAACGGTCGCAAAGCGGTTAAAGTAACCACGATAACAACAGGCTGGCATCTCGTCACCTCGGTCTCCGCAACCGTGGCGGCCAGACCTCCCCACCCCGGTCTCCTTCCTCAGAGAAAGCGGGCAGGGCTCGGCTGACGGCATGAACCGCAGCGGCCCGGTACAGAGAAAACGCCACACGGCCCACTTACAGTCGCGGCAGCTGCAGAGGAGCGGCCCCTCTCCTCAGGAACACCCCGTCTACGAACACCCCGTTCTTGCCGAGGCACCTCAAGTAGAAGTCTCCGCCCGTCCTGTCGTCGCCTGTCTCGTCGTCGCCCACCGTAAAAATTTCTAGATGCCGGCGCGAAATAAAGCTGGAATGGCCCATGCTCACGTCCACCGAGCCCTGGGACGAGTTCCGCCCGATGGTCACCGAGCGTTTTTTCATAAGGTATTCGAATTCCCGGCCCTCGAGCCGGGCAACTGCCGGTTCCGACAACCCGCTCACCACCGCCATAATACACGGTACGGGCTCTAATGTACGAATCTGGAGCAAACCGGCACTGGAAGGGAAGGCCCAAATAGGGGGTTCTGAAGAATTTGGTAACAGGGTGAATCCTGAAACTGGGAACCCAATTTAAACTGAAAAAATGAAAAAGAACGTGCCAGGTCAGGGACAGCGGCTACAGCCCACCGCCGCGACAGAGAGAAAGGGAAGGAGAAAGGGCCAACCAACCACACACCAGAATCGAACTACGTATGATTGACAGTACTGTGCACCAATAGGAAAAGAGAATACAAAACGCAAACCTACACATTAACAGCCAATGGGAACTCAGGCAACGTACGCACACTCGGTTGCCCTGGGGTCAACGCGCAAATCGATTGTGAGTGATAAAACCTGGCAAGTGGATTGTTAATAGCTTGAACGTTATCGCCAAGTGATTATCAAATTCGAATTATTTGACGACAAAATAATGTTTCAAAATGTTCTCAGTGGGAGATATTGCCTAATTAAGTTTTAAGATGGCGCATGTTAATTAGTAATTATCTTTTCCAGCCTACTTCTTATTACTAGGATTTCGTGCACGCTGGGGCATGCCGGGATTTGTGGGTAACGCAAATGTCTGCGGCAGTCAGAGCTCACATCGCAATACCAAACGTCAAGGCGACTGAGCTGGTCGGAATTTGGAGGTCACTTCTCAACTAATGTGGAATAATAGCCATATCCGTAGTACTGAGTGTATATCTAAAGGGGGAAATGGGAACCTATAACCTAGTGTGTAAGCTGGAATGAATGTCTCACCTCACTTATGTTTTTCTAATAAGGAAAACTTTGGCAAGCAAACACGTGCGTTTTTCGATTGCGTCACCAGTGAGTTCTGACCAATGGCATACGCGAACACTGACTGTTGGTAAACATGCAGAAAAGTGGCGGAAGTTCCGTGTGACGGTTTTTCAGACTCATTTCCTACTAGGCCATGTGTCCGTTGGATTACTCCAGTGTGTTCCACCCATTTCATTGTCTGTGGCAGTTACGTTGTTGTTCTGAATATTGCTGTGACATTTTAACATAAATATAAATTTGTCCGGTTAAGTATGTATTCAAGGTGATAAAAACGTGCCGGTACGTTTATTATATTCAATATAGTGATAATCAATCACCGGTGATTCAAAGTAACATCTTCGTATTTTTCGCACGTTTTTTCAAGAAATAACGTATCCGCCAGAGGGCTCCCAGGAGCTGCAATTGAAGGAACTCAGGTTCCCATGGCAACATGCCATAAACTGGGATGAGACAACTGCACATTTTCCCGGGACGCATTGTAAAATACTGTATGCAATGTGAGGAATTAATTGTTTGGTCGAATATTCATTATTATTAAACATCGAATGCACAATATGACTAGGCAATTTAGTATTATTATATTAAATACTTTTATTGACCAGTTAGGCTATTTCAGAGTGTGCGATTTGTATTCGAAGGTGTGAATTTGTATTGTTGAAAGCTCTTGAGCTATGATGTTATAATTCAGAGGGTTGTTTTACGATTAACATCGATAACGTAACAAAGATTATTTATATCATTATACAATGTTCATTTAGCTACAATGCAGAAACAGTGCAATATCTAAATCGTTGGGCGGAAAGTCTTTTTCTAAAATAAAATAAATACACGTACTTAGCCGGGGTACAGACGTTTTCTATGTGTTATTATGGGATGTACACAAAAATTTAACGGCAGCTGGATGATGTTCCTGAATTACATTCTAAATATTGTAAACACAGTCATATACTGCTAATTAAAAAACCTTTGCCTTTGATTACACAAATGCAGCATGGTAACATTTCGAATAGCAATAAAACAAAATGCCATTTGAAAGTCATTAAGATGTCGTCGGAACTGCGGCTGTTAGCCGACCATTACTGGTTCCCTAATGGCTGCATATTGACCAAGATGAATAGCGCTGGTGTGTCACTGGACGCAGATAATGTTGAAAATTGGTCTTGGTGGTTTTCTGGGCTCAGTCAAAACAAAGTCCACGGTTTGCTTCTGTCAATGTGCCCTATTGAAAAAGTCTATATGCTGTTGAAACCATTCCCTGTTAAGAAGATATACTTATTTACAACCGGTAAACCGCATACGTTTACAGCGAGTGTAATATCTGATCATCCTAGATCATAAAAACGTACGGTTGTTAATACGGATCACAATAAAATAGCTATTTCATAGAAGTCAAATAAACAGCTAACCTCATTGCGATTTGACCGTTACTAAAAAGTACCCGTAATGTTTAAGATGCGCCAGTCTCCCGGTGACAGATATGTGAACGCAGCAGTGCTTCATAAATGAAAAGTGAAGGAAATCGATAACACTCATTCGGGAAGTCCTCTGTCCTTATTGCATTGGGAAAGCTTTTACTGCTCATTAGCAAACGTGCGATGTCTCCGGTTGTTTGGTAATGTGGCTCAACTGAAACTATAACGATCCCCAGGCGGCACCAAAGCGCTTGGCTGAAGCGTTTAACGCTTTGTGAGCAGAAAGGGTCGCCGCGCCGAAAACTTGTATGCCGGCTTGAATTCCCTTGAATTATACCCTAAAGTTTCGGCGTAAAGATAAAATATGTTCAATAACTGTTAAGGCTGTGAAGAATTTAGTTGACTTATATAATAAAAGTAAAAATTAAAAAAAACCTTATAATGTAAGGTGAATGTGGTGGAGGTCAGCGGGGGCGATGTATGAATACATACGAAAGGGGAAAAGTTACATTACGCAAGACTTTAATGTTATTAGAATAAACAATAATAAGTCTAATAGCTCCAAGCAGGAAGACATAAGGGAAATGAGGGATTAAATAAAATTTAAGAGGAGGAAATAAAAATATCAGAAATGAGTGAATAAGCGGCATTTTAAAACTTCCTTACAAGTGATATTGACTATGATAAAGAGAACAAGTCATGAATGGCTGAATCACCTTTTTAGGTTAGGACCTAGTTCTATAGCTGCTGTACCACATCGTTCTATGCGGAAGGCTGCATATACAGGAGGGCGGGGTTTGGTGGTGCTTTTCTGGCTGTATGATTGGATGTAGGGGTAACACGTGACCATGGCAGAAACTGGTTGTCCTACATTCAACCCCAAACCACGCGTGTTCTAATATTGGCAAGTTCATTTTTATTCATATAGGTGAATAACATGGTCAGTGATTAAACAAAAAGAAACCTTATTAACACAATAACAGAATATATTAGATGATCATTTCACAAACACTTGTGATTAATTTTGTATATATTTTGGACCTAAAGTTTGATAAACACCAGTTATGATATATACTTTATATGTATGATGAAGAGCGATGTGATTGATTTAAGATTTAAAGATGTTATTGGTCCTTCTTGTCATCCAGAAGCAGCAATTCCCTTTTCTGAGGTCAACATTGCTCCATTCCTTCCAGCAGAGATGAAAGACAGGCCTTCAGATGTGGTTATACAGTTTCTATCTCTTTTGGACCCTCATTCTTTCAGTAGAAGTGACATAGCCCGTTAGGCTGGTTTTACATTCAGACAAAACAAGAATATTCCTTCTACGTGTGAAAATAAAAATAAAGTCGACTTTATCAACTTTTCCTGACAAACAAAATTAGATGCATATACACAACAGACAAACCACCTAACTTCAAAAAAGCCCCTTCGAGTGCAGGATGTCCTGCAATGTAGTCCACTCGCAGGGTATCCCACATGGGTCCTTGGAGATGTGACGTCTCCAGTATCCCTGGAGCAAAACTGCCTGCTCTGTCCTCCATACCATCTTCAAATGATCCCCCTTCAAAGACACAAATACAGCGGCACAGTTTGTTTTGCTTGTGGCTCCACCACCAGAAATAGCCGGAGATGATCTGTTTTACAAACCTCTTAGCTGGACAGGCGCCATCGTCGCTCTGTCTGATTTGCCCGAATCTTGGTGGGCAATTTCGAATCCCCCGTTCGAATCCCTGAAGCGAGCTCCCCCAGACAAGAGTTCCTCGGTGCGAGCCGCTGACCCCCGGCACGCCGAACGACATTGCGGTTCCTACTGCGGCAGAAGCAAGTCTTCGTCAGCGACGTAGATGTTCCCCAGGTACCAAAACGCCCAAAAGACCAGGCTAAGGAAGATGATGAGGGGTCCAGTGAATACGAAGAAGTCCCAGAAAGTGAGGGGAGCGAAAATGCCCAGGAGGAGGATGACGAGGCCGGTCACATCGAACACGATCGCCAGTAAGAGGAAGATCAGGCAGCGACCCACGTAACGCGTGTAGTCCATGTTAGACACAGAGTACAAATGAGGCAGAGCAATGCGTCACTCATTGTCTTCAAAGGTCTGGTCGAGGTGCATTCTTTACATTCCTTTACACCTTGCCCTTCTGTAATCTGTCAGGACAGCTCACTGAGAGTCACAGATGTCAGTGCTGTCGCTTTGGCCTCAGGTCAAGAAAGTGTCTACAACATCAACGCTGTCATGTAAATGCCACTGGAATAAACACAGCCATTAAATCTGAGACTACATCTGGTTAACCAAAAGCATTGCGGTGTAAGATGCATGCCGACATATTTCAATGCACGGACAACATTCAGGAAATGCCAAGAATAATCAGCATATGTCTCAGTTCTTTATATTGATAAATGTACTTATATGTATGGTATATTTTACTGTATGCAGGTGTTATAGTGGCCTCACACCTCTGGGACCAGGGTTTGAGTCTCCTCCATGGCATGTTCTACTCATGTCGTTGTGGGGTTTCCAACAGGATCTCTGGTTTCCCCCCACAGTCCAAAAACAAGCAAGTTGCCAAATTCTCTGTAGTTGTGAATGGTGTGTAAATGATGTATGAGTGGTGTGTGAGTGTGCCCTGTGATGGGTTAGTGCCCCACCTTGGGCTATTACCTGCATTGCACCTGTAGCTTCTGGGATGGGCTATGGACTCCCATGAGCCTGTATAGGCCAAGCAGCTATGAAAAATGAATGGGTGCATTACTGCTTGCTTGAATAATCATCTTATTGCCCAATACATACTTCCATCTATCCATCCATCCATCTTAACACTTCCATCAACCATTTGTGTTGGTTCAGATTTTGGGGAGCAGACCCTATGCTTGGAGGCACAAGGGACAGAAACCAGTCTGCCAGTCTGCCGGAGGCCATGTACCTGAGTACGATCAGCTTAGAGACACAGTTGCATGTTTTTGGACTGTGGGGGTAACCAGAATGGTTGGAGGACATGCACCCTCCGCACACGCCGGATGGAGGTAAGATCTCGCCCACTGTGAGTACAAAATGCACCTTATTAATGGCTCCTGCTGTGCGACATTTTAGCTAATTATCTTTCACAGTGAATTAGCCACATCAGAATCAGAATCAGTTTAATCACCGAATGCACATAGTGCACAGGAATTTGACCTGCTGATACATCGCCATAGAAATTGAGAAAGTAGTTACATAATTGCATATAGTTTTATATTAGTTACATAAATTCCTAAGGAGTTTATAGTGTAGTTAATTTGACATCTGTTCCATCTTTTATATTGTTATATTGATATATTGTTTTCATTTCGTTTTTGTTTGTTGTTCATCGTGTCCAGTGGCCGCAGCAGAAGCAAGTTTTTTCTTAATCTGATTCTGATTTAGTTTCTGATTCAGTTCCACGTGCCTGGAGATGTGAGGCCAGCATACTGCCCCAAATATTTGTTAAAATACTCATTAACTAACATGACACATTAACGCTCTGTTGGATTAAAGCTGTTTACAAGCATCATACAGTCCAGCAATGAAAAGTTCAGACGAGCTCTTCGTGTAGATATGGGATGGCGGTGGGGGTGGGAGCTGTAGACATTGATTCAGTCTGGAGATGGATCTAACTTTCCCAGATGTCATTCCTGCACGGTGAGGACCATTGTTGTTTATAAACGATGAAGAAAGAACAATCGGCGGAAGTGCGCTCCTCAGGGCTTGTATGATTTGTGGTACCTGTTTGATCGGGTCTCCTGGACGCTGGAGCCGGCCGGACCTGTTCCGCCTGCCACCCACATCTCTGCTCCACTCACAGGTTAAAGATGGGTTGCCTTGGGTAGCTTTGTTTTCTTTTCACAGGAGGGGGGGGCTTTCGGCTCTTCTTTATTATGGGCACCAGGACCAGGCCCACTACCAGCACCATGAGCCCCACAGAGACCAGCACGGGGCCCATGATGCTGGCCACTTGTTGGGTGCGAACGCCAAAGTAGAGGGCGCTGATCACAGAACCACAAAGAAGCACGGAACCCCCCCCCGACATTAACAGGATGGAGGGACGGTAAATCTCACAGGTGCTGTGTGACTTCTCTGCCGTCCACACCGACTCACCAGGTGACAGACTGAAGATAGTGGTCTCAGGCTGCGGATTCACTTGGTCACAGGAAGCCTGGCAGACTGCCTCACTCTGAACCTTTACTGGACTGGCCTCCATCACTAGCTCCCCCTGCTGGTGTGGAGGATAACTCATGAGTTAGTGCTTGCTCATTTTAATGATTCTACTTTGTCAATTATTTTCCTGGGAAACAATTAAAATAGTAATATAACCTTTGCCAGAATACACATGTATGTATACGGTTGGACATTACCAGGAGCAAGCTGAAGACAAATAACTTTCTTTATGGTTCATCCCAGTATTTATTAGTCTACACCACATAGACATACACGCAGAAAAGTAATATCAGAGTAATGGGTACTGGAACTTCAGTGGGAGGACAATACTACCACTAGCACTATCCGCAGTATTAATTATCTTCCTCCAGTGAGAGTGAGGCATGCTCTGGCTGACTGGAAATGCCACCTGTATGTTGTTCCACACCCCATAATGCTCTAGCTGCCTTTTCCACACTCTCCAAACGCTATGCCTTTTTTTAATGTGTTAGGATGCAATTAACAAACCTGAGGTGCCGAACTAACAGTGTTTTTAATAATTAGTCAAACAGTACTGGTCTGTTTTTTTTTAATTTTAGCATCTTCTAAGCCCAATTCCTCTCAACATAATATATAAATATACAAGGTATATGAATAATTTATGATTAACAGTATTAAAAAAGTACTGAAGAAGCACAAATACTCACAGTGAAACCTAACGGAGGGAATTAGTGGTACCGACCTGAGATTCTCTGCGACTCTGCAAGGGAGTGACTCTGCTGTCCTGCCTCTGTTTTTGGAAGCAGGTCTCGGCTCCAGCCATTGGGCGTGCAGGTGGGATCCAGTGATGAGACGACAGCCCGCTCCTTCAGTCTCAGTCTCTCCTTCCCTGGCACTCCGGACCGCATCTGGCCCAGCGTGCTGGGTAGGGGGGCGGAGCCATGCGGGCGTGGAGCAGCCTCACTGTGGGAGGTGGGAAGGACAGGGACCCGGCCACCAGACCCACCCCAGGGACACTGTCACTGTGGTCCGGAACTCTCTAAACAGGCCTGCGTTCCCACCGTACACTAAGCTTACCCTTGACCAGTCTGCCATTGGTGTGACCCGACAGAAGCTTATATCCCATCACAGACCCACCTCAGCAGAGATAACGAGGTCAGTCTTGTATGTAAAATTAAATAATGTGGATTTTACTGCGACTGACTACTTCTTGTTCACACATACTGTAATGTCTAGGCAGATCACTAAATTAAGGGCAGTAAATATTATGACAAAAATGTGCATTTTCCAGAACATGTGTGGGCACTGGGGTAATCTGATTACATCTATCTGATTACATCGAGAAGGTCACACCGTGTTTCCATGGATACACGCAGACATTAGCTCCCATGTTCTTGGATGGACCCATATTTCATCCCAGGAATCACCAACTTCTGACTTTAAGCAAACACTCCTTAATCCAGCTGGCATATTTGTATTGTGCCATTTTCAGTGTCGTACTTTCTATTGATCTTCAACTATCTGAACAACCGAATCAAATTCTACTTATGAAAACAGGAGTGACCATTTTCTGAGGATTGATTTACTGCCTTTTTCTGTGTGAACTTTTTTGAATTAAAAATGAAGAGTTGTAGGCAGATACTTTTGTCGGATGTGTCAATGAATAGATCGATACCCTTACATGCAAACTAGGTTGTAGAATAAATTAATTTCTTGCCTTATGCACTCGCATTCCTTGGCACATCATTCAGTTCAACCTTGGCTATCTGAGCCTCCGTGCCAGATTCCTGCCTGACCGAGCTAAGTGGACTCAAGCTGCCTGCGACCCAAGTGTGTCTTGTCTATTTATGGCCAGTCCCAAATAAATGTCCCTGCTAGCACTCATGCACGCTGTCAAAACGTCTTAGTGATTATATGGAAAATAAACGTTGTCTTTGCGTGCATTTTTAAATTGCACTGCTTGATTTAAAAAAAGGATATTTTTACAGCTTTCGTGTTAATTCTGACGAAAATTTGGATAATTGGAGGAAATAACGAAGAAACCAAAACTGCTGGAGCTTTGAAGCAGAAATATTACTTACTAAGCCACCATGCCGAATGTTTGACAGTACTAGTAACATGCATTCTATATTCGAAGAATTTTCTTTTCTTTTACAAATTGTCATTGTTTTAAAACTGCTTTACGCAAAACAAAATATTCAACCACACGAGGGCGACATATCCCAAAAAATGTTTCCGAAACAATGCATTTAGAAACTGCGACCCATGATCTGTAGTCAGTGTAAGAGTTTGATGACGAAATGGAAAAAAGCCGAAGATAAATTATTCATTACAATATTAGTTAAATATCCCTCAGAAGATGGTCTTTAATATAGTTCTGCAGCCTAATGGCATTTAATTCTAATCTCACTGTAAGTGGTCTCTTTCTAATCACTGCTAATACTCATTTCTCTTTGTCTGCATCTCGTTTGAATTTTCGACATATTTATGGCTGTGTGGAGTTCCATGCCTTCACCTAACTTGGATAGAGGAGATTAAAAGTCACAGTGTGCTATATATACATATTAAAAAAATAATGTCTGCCTGTTGCCAATGAAAGGCACTGAGATTTAGTCTGTTCCCCTATCAGAAAAATCAATTATTCATCTTGCGGCGCGAACATTTCCCGACTGACCCGCCACTAAAAAGGGGCGTGGAAATATCAGATTAGAGACCCAGAGCTGTCTTCTGATAGACTGAGATTGGCATGAACCATGCCTATTGGGCCTAGTAATGCTTCAAATAATAAACAAACAGACAGACAAACAAATAAAGTTTAATGTTCCCTGCGATGGGCTGGCCCCCCATCCAGGGTTGTTCCCTGCCTCGTGCCCGTTGCTTCCGGGATAGGCTCCGGACCCCCCGCGACCCAGTAGGATACGCGGTTTAGAAAATGGATGGATGGATGGATGGAGTTTAATGTTTAAATAGTATTTTGATTTGACCAATAGGTGGTGCAACTGCACCCCTGCAAGATTGCCTATGCAAGCTGAACACAAACCCAGTTTATCCCCTTGTATCAAGCTGTATTTGGATCAATGCCCATATTTCACTTTATACCAAACAGTCAAAGCTCTTTAGTTACACATCCCAGTTTAATGGTCTCCTACACAGGATGCAAAGTAGCAGACTAACTTGGCCAGTTACAGCTGGACAAGTGAACAGCTACAAATAAGTAAATTAATGGGCCTGCTGGCCAGGTCACACCTCCCAGCAGGGAGAGGCCATGTTTTGGAAGACAAAGGCTCCATGCCTTATCAGAACTACAGACAGACATGGTGTTCTAAGAAATCGTGGGAATTTTACGTACACAAAAATGTTCTGAGGGCATAAAGAAAAATGATTGATTCAAAGAAATACCCAATCAGATTGCAGAGTGGGTCCAATGGGCCTAGACATCTGATTGGTTGTTCCAGCCTCTAGTTGCTTAGACCCACCTCCTCTAACACAGGAGTAAAAGTAGAATAACCATTAGAGCTGGCTGACCAGGGCAGGGTTAGCGCTACCAACAAAACTACTGAAATTATTAGCCAAGGAAGTGCAGCCAACTAAAGCAGACAAGCAAGTTTCAGTTATCAGATAAGCTAACTGTAAGCAGCAGTCACAGCTTAAGCCTGGACAGATACCAGAATCAGAGTGGCCAGCACCACCATGTCACCCCGCTGTGTGTGTGTGTGTGTGTGTGTGTGTATATCTGATTCAAATTTTCATTGCAATTAACCCATCTGCAGCCCAGAATGACTCAAAATCTCTGAAATGTCTCTGTCAACCCATTTCGGGCAGTTTTTGTGCGTTCCATTTGCTCTGGGAACTTGTATTCCGAGTCAGATTCTGAGTTTTTAAGTCGGAAGTGGCGACATAAGCGCTCCCGTTTCTCAGAGATCTGAGAAATATCTCAGAGCAACACAGAGGATCCAGAGTTCAGAATCCAAGATGGCTGCACCCTTTATCAACAGAAGGGAAAGGTGTAGTTTTATACTGTATAAGCACCATTTCTCATTTGTGGCTCATTAGATTGGTCACACACACAATACCGTCCAACTTATCTGTGGACGTGTTGCTACGGAGTTTTATACGTAAAGCACCGCGTGTGATGTGGTATCAACAATGATAACACAACAATGGCAGTTAACCAGGCTAGAACTGGATCTCATGATTAGTCGGATTATTTGTCGGATTTATGGTAGTTCAGAGTAATTGTTGGTGAACAAGGATAAAGACCATTTAAACTTTGGCACCAACCACCAAAGCAAATTCCTTGTATGTGTGAACATACTTGGCAATAAACTCTATTCTGATTCTGATTCTAAGTAATTCAACAGTATTGACTCTGAAACTGAACACTGCTAAACACTGCGATTGGACAGTAATGACCCTATGACTGAACACTGTTTATACAGTACTGAGTAGTACTAACCCTGTAACTGAACACTGCTACCACTGTGATTAAGCAGTACCAACCCTGTATAAACATACACAGAAGTTCATCCATCCATCCATCCATTCATGTAAACATACACGACGCCTGCGGTCTGGGAAGGTACACGACGGCTGCCAGTGAGAGGCGCCATCGCAGCCTTCGCCTTTGGGGTTGCTCACAGTCTCGCTGGTAGCCCTAAAAAAGCGTGTACATTGAACAAGGCCTTAGTGGGAATCGGGACCCAGTAAAATGTGTCACAAAAAACAAATTGCCCATGAAAGAGATGTTAGATTGTACAGACACTCAACTGCTTAACTGGAATACGCAAGTATCCCTAATAAACTACAGATTTACTGCAAAAGAGCCTCTCAGTCATGGTCAGATTGCCACAGTCCTACTGCAGGCCGGCTCTGCACCTTCTCACCCTGTCCCCCGACTCTCTTCTCCCCCCGCCTGAAGGCTGTGGCCCTCAAAGGAAAGACTGATTCCTTGAACACCCCCCCCCCCCCCCAAACACTGCCCCCTTTTTCCACGTCATATGATCTTGGTTGCCATAGCAACACTGCCACTTTACTTCCTGCACCTTTGGACTAACTCTCGTCGCTCCTTGGTCTTCCTTTTCGATCGCTCTCCCCTTCTCTACATTTCTTAAAAAAAAAATGCATGATGGATTGCCCATTGCGTGTCCTTGGCGAACTTTAAATGTGCTGTGATCTTCGTCTCTCAGAGACTATTATGCATCATTAGACCTCGAATGTGCACCGCAGAGCCATTACTTTATATTACTACTATGCCACCTTACAATTAAACTTTAGTCCTGTCCTAAATATTAATTATACAATATTGTGGGGGCTGAAGGGAATGGGGAGTTCTGTAATTTGCTATTTCAAGCCAAAGGCTCTGTGTGTAATAATGACTTTTATTTACGGCTCTTTAGATTGTCAAGTACTATTGGAATTCAGTTTAAGTGTCATTCTGACAGCAATTCAGTGTCTGGTTTTCACAAGCTGCTCCTTACTCCCTAATCATTTTTTTCTACCTGCCAATACATTGTAGTTTTTCATTATTTTTAAATTTCCTGTTGCAGTTTAACAGTCTGAACCCATTAATATAGCTAGGCTGTTTCACTGATGCATTTTGGGTTAAGTACTTGGCTCAGTAGTTGAACAACAGCCTCATGTGCCTTTGGTCCAGTTTTTTGGGCCCAGCCTGTGGCTGCTGTTGCCAGGCAGCCTGCAGTGATGGAGACCAGCGGGGACAAGCTGATAAAAGAAGCAGGGAAAAGGGTTAGCCTCATAGATGCGAGAGGCGAGGTGTGCAGGCAGCCAGGCGCGGGGCAGCCGGGCACTGCTCAGACGCGATTACCTTCCTGGCAGCCCCCGCTTCGTATACTTTACGCTCAGAATAGTTTAATCACAGTGTCACCATTCACACAGCCAGCCTGCCCGCCACCTGCCTGGTGGAAAACAGCATTGAAAAGTTCACACATATGCACTTTCAGGTGACCTTTTCATCTTGGATTTTGTTGTTTTCTGTTTTTTTTTTTTTCTGGCTCGCCTGCCTCTCTGCTCGCTCCTAGTAGCATGGCAACAGGTCAGAAATTCTAACGACTGTCACACATGCGGGGGTATAGGTTCATCTAAAGAAGGATTTATACTTAATGAAATGTGGATATATGTTCCTGAGGGTTGGTTTCATTGAGAAACTAAATGTATAGAAAAGAGGTTGTGTTTTAGAGTTTATGTATAGATTGTAACTGAATGGTCTTGTTCGGTTTTCTGAAAACCATTATTCTCTGTGTAAGCAGGGATTAGCAGAGCAGCAGTAAATGCAGCTGTTAAACTCGACACAGTCCGCGAGTTAAACGCGACAGAACTGATTGCCTGGATCGATGTGACAATCGGAACAAGCCGGGTCTCCGCCAGCCTGATGCCATTCTGTAGGCTTGAAAGGAGCCTGCTGAGGCGGGGAATGCCGGAATCCAGCAAAGAATGGCTCCCGCAATCACTCGGCGGCTCAGCGATAACATCTCCGCTCCTGTCCTGTCCTTGTGGCCCAGGCATGGGAGATATTGTTCAGGGAAGTAATTGTAGCAGAGCGCTATACCCAACGGAAGGTTCTGCAGAACTTCTGCGTCCTTCCATCTGCAGTGCAGAAGATCGGAATCATTAGAGTGAAGGGTGACATTTCTGTTAATTAAGTTATTAGTGGAGTGGGAATCATTTGGGACAGGATGAAATGCAGAAATGGATTGGCGGTACAGGGTACTGTGGGGGATTTTGAGGGTTACAGGAATGAGTGAGAACAGGGGCAACAGCAGCCAAGTCGGGGAAACACAAACTGGCGGAAATAGGTGGAACAAATCACATGACAGCTTAGGCCATCTGACTCCTCCCACTTCAGCTGACCACACCCACCCATCACATGATGCAATTCCTACCATGTTGACATACAGGCTACATGGAGACATTTGCTATTGTTATTCCTACTGTAATATGTGTTTCCGTCCACCCCCTATATCAGTAGGGGGGAGTAAAAAGGAACGGGGTCGTTTTGGGCAAAACAAAAAAAAAACTGATAAAAAAATTATGTTTAAGAAGCAACCCAATTAACAGAAGCAGGTGCAAAAAGGTCGTGAAATTTATTAGCAAAATAATAATAATGAAACCAAGACAAAAATCTCCCTGGAAACAAACTGAAGAAAACCAAACACAAACTTAAAACTGCAACCTCCCAGCAAGCTGCCACACCCACACACACACACACACACACACACACACACACACACACACACACACACACACACACACACACACTCTCACTCTCACTCTCACTCTCACTCTCACTCACTCACTCACTCACTCACTCACTCTCTCTCTCTCTCTCTCTCTCTCTCTCTCTCTCTGGACCTCACCTTCATCACCTCACCTAACTGGACCCTACCACCTGTCCAGGTGAGCATGGGGTGCGCTGCATACAAATAAAACACCAAATTCCATCAAAACAACCAAAAAAACAAAATAACAAAACACGCCATAACAACTCTGCTTCACTTCAAACTACACTTCATCGGATGCTTCCTCAGAAGGGTTACAGGTTGACTAATGGTGATCTTTCACATTCCTCCCCCCCCACCTAGTATCACTCAAGTCAGCAGCCCAACCTCTCACGGCTAAGTGGGCCTAATCCACCAAACCTGTCTCCACTCTCCTTAATGAGCCGCTGACTTCCCTGCTTTCACCAACCCACAACACACAACAAAAATCCCCTAAATAAAGAAAATACAAAACAATTATGTAATAAAAAAAGCAATATGAACATAAAGAAATTACGTCTTGTGAAAAGAAAAAAAAAACAAAGTAGCCTTTTTACAACGTGACTCACGCTCATTCCTAGCAGGAGTGCTTTATAGTTCATGTTACTCAGGAGAGAGGATTCCGCGGCTTCTGTCTGGTTTATAAACTGTTAGAAGTTCTTCTGGCTACTGATTTAGATGTGAAAGGCCCACATGCTGAAGAGGAGAAGATTGCATCGTAATTTTCACTCGCATTTTTTTAATACTTCTTCTGCTCTGTGCAGCTAGGCCTTTTATTGCCAGATCCAGCATTAATCACCACGGATTAATCACCTAGCTGTAGATTCCAGAAGCAGGAACCCTTAGCCATAATAATGTAGAGTGACACCCAGTTAATGGAAGGAATCCCGACAGAATTCAGGCTGAGACAATGATCACAAAGGCTGGTTATTCTAACCCACAATGATAGGCCAGCGCTTGCCGGTCCCTCATGTAATACTGTGGGACATCGCCCTTGAAGCAGGCTCACTCAGAAAAGCCACACAGCTATCCCAGCTAACAGGGAACATTCCCAGAACTTTAGCCAACGTTCTGTGAAGGTCTTCGCGAAGCTGGCAGAGAACATTCTTACTGTAACGCTAACGGAATGTTATTTACTCATTTTACATTTTAACAAAGGTTCTGTCAATGTCAGCTCGACTAATATCTGAACTTCCTTTTAATGCAGTTAGTGCTGAAAGATATTGTTCTATAATAAATGTTCCTTCGCTGTGGAAAGTGAGTGTTCTCTGCTGCTCTGTCCTGCCCTTTGAATGCGTTTATATTACGGTACTTTATTGTAGGAGTGGAATAACATTCTAGGAACATCAGTAAAACTGGACGTTTTGAACGTTAAACATTCCTAGAACAAAAAATGGTAGCACTTTACAATTAAAAACCCGTGTATAATGCGTTATCGATACCAATAAAATATTATATAAACAGCTGTAACTATTTATACAAAGGCATAACACATTATATCCATGTGTATTATGCATTATGAATGCTCTATGAAGCTCTCATCAATCATGTGCTATAAATATCTTCATAACATATTATAATGTCTTATACTGATTATAGATAGCTTCATATACCATTCATAATGCATAGCAAACATGGTTATAATGTCATGCCTTCTTATGAACAATTATAGCCAGATTTATAATACTTTAGTATATAATACTTCTAAAGCGCATCATACTTTAAGTAAAGTGTAATTAATGGAGAAGCAACGAATGTTTATGACCTTGGTAGCTCTTGAGTGTAATGGCTAAAATCTTTCTCTGGACGTCCAACACCGCAGTGCGGACTCGAGCTGCCCTCGTGCTCACTTTACTGCTATTTTTCTGTGATTTGTTCCGGTGTGTATGTATATTTTTCTTTCCCGTTTCTGTCTTTGCCTCCCTGTTAATCTGTAAAACTTGTAATTAACAAGGATCACTCCAGTTGCCTAATACTTGCTGAAATTCTGCACAGCAACTACAGTGATTTAGTAGTTAAATTTCAAATTAGTGACATAATTCCTGTTAGGCAATAGCAAATAATACACATAAGCACAGGGCAATTGCTTTCTGATAGCAGTAGGTTTTCTGTTATACCCTAAAAAGCTTGGCCAGGAAATCCAGATCAATTATTTGCACAAACGAATGTTTACTGCAAGCTAATTATTCTCTGCAGGGGGGACTTGCTGCTTTTCATGTGTTTTGGCATCAGCAAGTGATAGTTCAGGACAACATGCAGCTTCCTGAGGTTTTATTCCACCGGGAATTTTTAAATGTCGTGCAGCTAGAGAGAGAGAATCTGGAGTTCAGTTCTGCATTCTCCTTTTTCACAATGTAAGGCAATTAAACAGAAAGCATAGCGACCAAAAGAAAAACCAACCACAGCGACAAGAAACCCCGACACCAACCATCAGCAATAAAAGGGCAAAACCCAGAATGTCCAGTTCCTGTCGTCTGGTTTCCAGCCAACAGCGCCGTCAATGAACAGCACGAAATTTCCTGCAGCCACGATAGTGGACAAACTACAACCAGAATTTAATTAGAATTTGAGTTAAACAATCAAGCGTTATAATAAATAAAGAAATTTAAAAAGCCACTCTGCAATTTGCATTATGCTCACTGGAGCCAAACAGTCAGAATTAGTGTGCTAGGAAAAAATGGAATGTGCCACTTCATTCATGATTATTAATTTAAATAAGATTGAGGATATACAGCTACTGGTCTGTAACACAGTAGCTCAGACTCAATGCTTATTCGTCCGTGATGCGTGAAATGTGGTATTCCTTGGGGTGACAATTAACATGAGCGACGTTAGCGACAAAAAGCCCTGCTTAATTAGCCTTTGTGTGAAGCCCCGCTGGATTTTAAAGGACATTATTTCATGCATCAAACTCCTCTCCTGGTGGCCACATCTGATTTAAGGATTGGGGAGAAGCAGCCGGTTGCTAAGCTGAGGCGCTCGAAAGGGCCATAAATCCATAAAAAATGAAAGGCTTTTTTGAAAGTGCCATTAGTGTAATAGCGCGGACTCATCCAGCTAGCGTTATGCTAATCGAACAAGCTTCAAATACCTGAATCCCCATCATCTTGCCACCCTTCTCCCATTACTGTCATTTCACGCTCAATGCTTTTGAAAACACTTGAGGGAGCATTGGGCAGAGAGAAGGAGGAGAGAGAGAAAGAGAGAGAGAGAGGGGATGTGGAGGAGAGAAATATGCACTCATCTGTTTTTTCTTTGTTTTGCTGGACACGAAACAGGTCAGAGGTTACGGGCTGGGGCATGGGGTCTCTGGTGCCCCCCACCCCCAGTGCAACTGCCTACCTCCCCACATCTCTACCACGCAGAATGGGGTTACACCTAAAAATAGACCCGATTGACTCATTTTTTAAAATGTGTGTCAGGTCTGCAAGATGGGCCTGACCTGAGGGACTCGCTCGCATCCAAGGCCATTAATTTCTTTCGGCACCCGCTACTCCTCCCTAATAGGGCCCCAGTAGAAAAGCCGCAGTTGATCCGCACGCGGGGGGCGCTGCCAGGGGGGTCTTCGACAGCTCCCGGCCCAACCCCGGTGTCTGAAAAGCAAACAGGTGGGTGGACCTCGGAGCCCCTTCACAGCATTCTCTCAGGCTGTTTAATCTTCTCGCATTCTGGAACTTTCCGAGCGCCACCTCAGCAAGGGCTCCTTGGATTCTTCATCGTCCCCCTCTGACCCACTTCTTTTCCGGTTCGAGGAAACGGCAGAGAGAGCGTCAGGGGTGACAAAGGCGGATCATCTTCACCATGATGTACGTGGTCTGTCGATGCAGCCCTGCTGTCAAACGTGAGCTTGTCAAGCTGGAGAAGGAGGTGAGGAAAGATGCCAGGCTGGCTTGCCAACGGAAGGAATGTCTGCGTGAGATTACCTTTATTTATTATTACATTTATTTAAAGGATGCTTTTCTCCAAAGCGACATGCAATTCAGAAAACAGGCTCAGCCGGTCCCAGCAGTAACGGGGGTTAAGGGCGTCACTCAAGAGCCCGATGCTGAAATCACCCTGTGCTTCCAAGACAAGGAAACAGAGCCTATATACATTTATTTTGTATTTATGTATATTTTATACAGTTTGTATGAAAAATTAAAACTTTATATACATGTCCAAGAATGTGTACACTTCATATAATATTTACATATTTATATACATATAAATATTTAAATGCATGTCAATACACTGTGTATAGCAGGAACACACAGAACGCAGCAAATCTTGCAGAATGATGAAGAGGTGCAGAAACCAAACTAATACATTTTTCATATCTGGGAAATAGTGGAGTATATTTCCTTATTAAAAATCCATCCTGTAGCACTTCCTGTCAGCGCCCCGCTAACGCGGGGCCGGTTCCTCCGCAGCCTCACCCTCATGCCCATGTGCGTCATGTGACTCCTCCATGCAGTGGTGGTGTGTGACTATACACCCTCGCGTGTGATTTTTCGTTTTTTCACCGCATGGGGGGCGCCTCTTGGGCCCGGTTTCTGCATCCTCGCTGGATGCCACTAGAGGGCGACGTTCATTACCTGCAGCGTCCACAGAGGGCAGGCTGCGGGTTTAGGGATCAGCCTCATGACCGGCTGCTTATGCTTATGTCATTGACAGGCGGAAATGATGAAAGAGCCCAGATTGAGCCTCGCCCTAAGTACCCGTCAGCAGATGCAGGCACGCCTGGCTGATTTTGTACAAGCTTGATACCCACCTTTAAACACCTTGGTACTTGCAAGGATATGGCCTCCCCTTCTGCCCTGTTTGACTCTGGAAGCACTTGATGGGAGTGCTTGTATGCGCATGGTGCTCAACAGGGGCAGACTGGCAGACGGCTTTCTTGCCGCCTCTGCATCTGATGGTCTATGCGGGCTGTGCAGGGGAATGGTCACCCTCCCTCTGCCAGGGGCCAGAGCAGGTGCACCATGGGCTTCCTTAACGAGGGCCCCCATAATTAGACTGGTAGATTAAAGTAGATCATTGTTGGGATTTAATGAGCTCTCATCAGGCTTAAGAGCCCCACGCTTATTGCGTTAGCGCACGGCTGCCTTTCACAGTGCCAGGACCCCGTCACGCCTTTGGAAAGAAAATTATTTTCGTTGTTTACGGGCCACGTAGGAAGTGACAGTGCCGTATCGCCCAGCAGTGACCCTCAAAGGAGGCCATTAGCCAGACGACACGGCTGAAGCCAAGCTTGTGGTTCGAACATTCTAACGTGCTAAAGCACTAATACTCTGGGTTACATCCCACTCAGGGGATGTATGAAAAGCTCATGACAGGAAAGTTCGGTGCCAGTCCCTTGAAGGATGGACAGTTAGCTGCTGGGCAGGAACCAAGCAGAATAAACCTGACATTAGACCCACGAGACATTAGTGCCAGAGCAATAACAGAGTTTTCAAATCATAAAAACTTTTACAGATTCATAAGCATCTTGCCGGTTGTGCCTTATGAAATTATGCTGCCGTTCTGCGGGTTATCACCCCCGTGGTGGCTGTCGTCTCCTTTTATCGGAGTGACGTGAATCCTGCACTTTGGTTGCCATGGCGCTGATCATGTCATCACAATGGCCGCCTTGATTAATGGACCGGATGTGGTCATTCACGGTTCAGCGTTGCCGCTGGCCGAGTCCAGATTTGCCACGTTTTGGCAGGTGACATCGTACTGGGAGAATCCCAGCATGCAGTGCTGCTTCAGAGGCGAAAGCTCAAGCCGGAGATGAGAAAGAGACCCATGGGGGAATTTGCATATTGCACTATCCCTTCCTTGCAGAAGGGTGGGATACAGCAGGTGTTTAAATAACATTAAGGTCTTTGATGTTTCTCCTGCCCTTCACACACCGTATGCCGGTTATTGGCCTTGCGTCCTTAAACCTGCCATGACGGGTCTTAAATGGTGTATTTTTCGAGATGCGAGGTTTCAGTCACACCTTCATGCAAAGTGCCATAATGATGCCATAAAAAGGGAAACAGGAATTACAGAGAGAAGCGCAAGAAACGTGCGTCGCAAGAAACTTAGAGAAGCAGCCCTCTGAACTTACTAGCTAAATAGTGAATGGGGTGAGGAGTCTGTATGTGTGTGTGCATAGCTCTCTGTTCAATTTTATATATCTGTGTGCTCTTCAGCTGTAAAAGCAGAGCACTCTGTTCACTTTCACGGATCTGTGTGTTCTTCAGCCATGAAAGCAGAGCACTCTGTTCAGTTCTACGGATCTGTGTGTTCTTCAGCCATGAAAGCAGAGCACTCTGTTCAGTTCTACGGATCTGTGTGTTCTCGAGCCGTGAAACAAGAGTAGTCTGTTCAGTTTTTGCACCAGTGATCTGCAGTATTACGCAGCTCTTTTAGGACAGGAACTCACTGTGGCCATACAAAAGAGTACAGATGCATTTGTACAGATTGATACAGATAATTTAATGGAGATAGAATGGCTCACAGTGGCACGGCCCCCTACCAGACGGTGGGCATGCTGTGACCCAGAAATTATTTTGTGTTTACATAATCTCCCCGAATCAGTAAATTAGCCTTAGGCTTATGACTTGTGTTAAGGTGGGCTTGCCGTTGTGTTATAGCTCACTTGTTATACCTTTTTTATACAGTGGAAATGTACCACTGGAGCCCTAATTCTTGTTGCAGTGTTAAGAGTCCTAACATTGGCTGCAGTAAACATAGGGAAGAACAATTTATTGATTTCAAATCGAAATCGTGATGTGAAACAACGTAGCTAGCAATTAGCGGTTTTGGAAATGCATTACACAGCACGGCTCACTCAGGGTTCAAAACTGTCCTGAAAGCAGTTGTACAAATTGTGGTGTTTCCCGGGCGCTAGTCACACTCACCAATCAGGCCCAAGGTGACTGCGTATTCGCCCACGACAACGCGAGCCCCAAGGAAAACGTTACAGTCGTGCTATTAACAAATACCGATTCGGCTGCTGAGCTATAAGTGAAGTAGCTACCTATTTCCGGGCCAGAGATTGTTTACAAAATGGTCCCATCATTAACGGTCTAAGCAGCCTTAGCTGCAGGATCACTATTGTTTTTTTTGGAAATCCTTTTATTTTTATTACTTTCTTTAACTTAACACAGTCATAGTTTTGTGATAATTGTTTTATGTTTGAAGCCATCAACATACGTTGGCAGCATCAGATCTTCTATTCATTCTTGCAATAGTATGTAGACCAGTTACTATTTTGATGTTATCTCGCGCGGTAATGCTGTGTCACATGTTTTAAATTCGTTGCACAATGAAGCTTGACTGTTAATAAATTGTACTTCAAATCAAATCGCAGTCGCGATATCTGTCAGAAAAATCACAATGACATATTTTCCCCAAATCGTACAACCGCGCCTAGACAAAACAAAAATATATCACTGCCTGATATTTATAAATGTACATTTCAATTTAGCCATTATTAAAAAGACAGAGCATTAGTCAAGTCAAGTCAAGTTTATTTCTATAGCACATTTACTGTAGTGGTAACACTGCACCAAAATGTTGTACAAGAATCATAAAAGAAGCAACTGAAAAACAAGCAACGAAACAGCAACAAAAGACATAAATGGAAATAGCTTTGAAAGTCTGGAAAGGCTAGATTTAAAAGCAGAGGTAGTTGGAGCAAATTTGATATCACGTGGTAACTGATTCCATGAAAGAGGCGCGGCGATTGCAGAGGCTCCATCACCCTCCTGGTTAAGGTGAGAGTGGGGGACGTGCAGGAGGGCGTTACCATTACATCTCAAAGACCGACTCTAGGGGCTGGCTGAGGATGAACAAGACCTGCAATGTATGGTGGGGCCTGCCCATTAAGAGCTTTAAAATCCATCAACAAAATTTTAATTTATTCTAAAATGAACTGGGAGCCAGTGGAGTGAAGCTAGAACTGGTGTAATGTGTTCTATCTTTTTAGTACCAGTCAGCAGTCATGCTGCTGCATTCTGGACCAGCTGTAACCGTGATAAAAGTGACTGTGGAAGACCAAAATAAAGAGTATTGCAGTAGTCAAGCCATGATGTGAGTTACCATAATAAAAAAACATTTTGTACCTTAAAGGTTTACACCTGATTTATAAAATGTATTTACTACAGAAATTCATTAAAGTATTACGTCCTCTTCCCTTTCAGATTCATGCTAGATACATTAGATGCCGGCAGTTAAACTTGTCATTATATGTTAATTAGGAATGATTTATGTCGGTGTGCATGTTCTTATTGTTGTTTTGTCACTCTCATAAAAAGGTGAGCAATCTTGTTAGTTAACTGAAAGTAAACAAACCATTAGTGAGGTTGGACTAACAGGTGGCAGTGCCGGGACTGTGACAGTTCACAACCCCAAACATCCGGGGTTTCTTGTAGAAGAAAACACAGCAATGTGTTCGGAAGACGACGAAGGCAAAACGGCTCCTCTCCTTTAAGGAAAACCACTCGGTTATTTTACTACATATGATATCCCAAGCGAATTCACCGTGTGTAACTGCGTGCAAATCTTTCGATAAACATGAGGCCACCATAAATCTGTATATATCTTTATATCTGACACCCGAGGCTCTGAGAGGCCACCTGCCTGTTGTACTACTGTCTGACACGCACACGCAGACAGAGACACACACACACAGACAGAGACACGCACACACAGACAGAGACACACACACACAGACAGAGACACGCACACACAGAGACACGCACACACAGACAGAGACACGCACACACAGACAGAGACACGCACACACAGACAGAGACACACACACACAGACAGAGACACGCACACACAGACAGAGACACGCACACACAGACAGAGACACGCACCCCATCTTGGCAGAACCAAAGGCAGCGTAGCTTTTCGACAGGCCAGTTTGTCCCTGTGCCTTATGAAGGCCTGGAGGCTCATTTTGCTGGAGGCTCATTTTGCCAGAGGCTCATTTTGCCGGAGGCATGGGGGCTGAGGCAGGCGTCGTGTGCTAAATCCACGGACCACGATGACGGGTAAACTGTCACCAGGCCATTACTCGTCCCTCTGCGGTTGTTTGTTGTGATCTCAGTTTTGCATAATCGGGTAGGAGGGTTCGACTCTGACGGCCGCACTGCGCTCCGACAGCCCGTGCAATCAATTAGCCACAGCAACCGGGCGCTAATTAAATGGCCATCGCCACCTAAAAATACGATTACGGCAAATAAAGGACCGGATCTCGGGCGCTAGGAGGCGCCGATTGATTTCACAGTGTTTCTGTCAGAGAATATCGGCAATGAATTATTCAGAAATAACATGTTGCGGGGTGGAGGGAGGGGGGGTGGGGGGTGTTTGGCTGACCTTTAACTGCACTTGAGGAGTAGCTGCATGTGAGGATAGAGAGAACCGTGGTTCTAATGAGCTGGCGGTGCTGGCAGAGTGCGGAAACACGGCGCCATCATATTACTGCGATGGACAGGCGCCCCCCCCCTGCGCGTCCAGGGTTAGACCCCAGCCCTTCCATCACCCTCTACCACATCAACAGCTGGACAAGCGGTTGACGGACATTAGCACATCATTGCAGGAAATGAATGGCAGTATTTGCATGTATCGAAATGTATTTCCCACACAGATGCTGGTTACAGCATCCCAGCTAACAAGTTTTGGTAACAATTTGGGATATAATGTAGCAGTACATCCTTAATTAATGCATGAATTAAGCAGTAACTAAGTGTTTGTTAAGCACTGATCTCAAGTTCATACATCATTAATCAATCATAACAGTACATGTATTTCATGGGGAAACCTATATTAGGGCATGATTTGTTCTTGAATAGTATAAGTAATTTTTGCTCCCTCAAGTGAATTCTTACCATTATTAACTAGTTGGTTAACTGTTAACTAATAGTGTCTGAATGGAATACATGAACATCATGATTAATTAGCGATGAACAAGCATGGGATCAGTACATAATTAATGTTACTGATAAATTCATGCCTTAATTAAGCATGTACTACTACAGTATATTATTCATGTCCCTGCAAGTGAAGTGTTACTCCATTTTTCATTCTAGGAATGTTTACCGACCACAAGGTGAGGAAATGTTCAAAATAGAGATGGCATGATATAATTCTTCTGATCCTGATATTTTGTGTGTCTGTCGATTGCCATTCCAGTCTGATATCCTTTCCTCTTTATCGAGTACTAAACAGTAAAAAGGTATTTTGTATCGATACATTTCAATTAACTTGGCAAACTATCTGCATGTAGGGTTGTAGCAACATTGTCTGAGTTTGCTAAGAATCGGAAAACATAATGGGCATGTTGCAAAGGGAGAAACCCAGTGTAACTTATATTCACATGTGTGATTAATTTGTGGTTAATTGCATCATTCCATTAAAAATCCTCCAAAATACACAGTGCAGTCATCAGATCTGAATTCTCTGCCTATGCAGTGACGTGAGCATTAGAATGGATGAATGATACTTCAACAAACTCAAGAATTGCTGTTTTAATGTTAACAATATGGCGGCTCATTGGGTTGCACTCTCAACTCAAGAGTTGGGGGTTTGAGTCCCACCTCCACTCCACACATATGTAGTTTGCATGTTCTTCTTGTGTTGCATAGGTTTCATAAGAACATAAGAACATAAGAACTATACAAACGAGAGGAGGCCATTCGGCCCATCAAGCTCACTTGGGGAGAACT
>JABFEA020000048.1:17446917-17458606 GCA_019775915.2 Cyphomyrus plagiostoma | reverse complement strand
AAGGTATTATTTTTTTCTGTTTTCATTAAAAAAAATTTTCAAAATTGGCCACCCCAATTAACAAATGCCCACATTTCCCCCCCCCCCCCCCCCCCACATTCCAAGTATCTGCGTTTCAAATGTTGATTTTCTATCTTGAGTTGCTAGTCAGTGTATCTGATGTATGGGGATGTGTCTGATCTATACAAGGACAGTAAGATGTGGGCCGGTGGCTGGTACAGGTAACTAACTAGCAGACGTGGGCTGAATGAGCCGCTGAGGTGTCCTGGGGGCGTCAGATCGAGGACGACGTACCTCAGCCTGGCGACAAAGCAAGCAGCCACTGGCTCCTCTTCGTTTCACACAGACAGCGTTTTACGGTTGTTTTCCAGAGTCCCCTGGGTTTCTGTAATGTTTCTGACTCTTACTGTGGCTACCTGATTGAGCTCAGCGTATAGGGATGGCGGTAGATTTTCCGCAGGCAGTTTTTTTAATAGCGGTTTGCTCCGACGGGGGGGGGGGTAAAGGCGGGCAGACTTTCACGCCCTTATTGTTTTTTCTTCCCTGGGGAGGTGAACAGGAGACATCTGCCCAGTTCAGCCCATTTTAGTGACACAGACCCAGTTATCCAAGCTTATATGTAGAGGGGACGATGGCAGTGCCGTCCCAAATGGCGATCCGGTCCTCTTCTTGGCTAATAACCGTACGCACTGTGTGTGCTGTCTTTGCTCTTTGTCATTGTCTTACCCTACATCTTTGTATATGTGTACTTCATGTACCTTGGTGCTGTATGCATAAGAATCCCCCCCCCGGGATGAATAAAGTACATCTCATCTTATGTATCTCACGATTCACTATGTCTGTATCCCTGTACTCATCTGAGAATGTGAGAATGTGTAAAAATTCTTCTTACCACCCTCAAGTTCCATCTTTCACTTCAGTATGTTGTTCATATTTCTTTGCCATTTTCCAGTTACATGAAATCCTGCCCTGGCAAGAAAATATTTGTCACTTTATTAAATTTTCAAAAAACCAGATGCAGTCCCGTTTAAAATGTGAGATGCTGAAACTTTAGAAGCAGTTCTAGTCTGGCCTCCAATACCAAAATTATCATTTGTGATGATTGACGTAAACGTTCCCATTTTGCAAATATATAAATACAGCAAATAAAAATGTTTTTTTTTTCAACAACCTAAATCAAAACATGTATTTCCCAAGTAGCCAAACATCAGGAAATATGGATTTAAAAATACTGAAGAATATTAATGCGAAGAGAAAATCTGAGATGAAGGAAATTAAATCATATTTATCAAGATTTTGTATTTTCCTTGGAATGATAAATCTCCAAATCTCCACCATTCCAGCTCCTCTCCAGCACCTGACTGGTTACAGATATATTCTCCTTGGCTGTGAGCATGGGCTCATATTCATTTCAGTAACTCTGTCCCAGGCAGCTCCATCTCCTCCCCTCATCTAACTATCTGCAACCCCTGAATCTAAATAAGCCCCCCAGGACAGATGGCGGGGACGGTGCCATTAACCGGTGTTCTGTGTCACACCAAACATTTTCAAGCAGGTGACGGCTTTCGGGCAGAGATGAAAGACAGCTTCCACAGGTCCCATGAGGGCCGGCAGCAAGTGGGAAGTCTCTTGCTGTGATGTCATCGAGCCCCCTCCCTGCCAGGGACCGACCCGAAATGCCAGTGTGTTTTTCAGAACGATGATTTTATTATACAGCACACATTTTCTTTCATACTGCCTGGGTCAGGACAGAAGACCAACAAATTAACGACACAGTCAATCTGGGTGTGAGTCTAAATGTACTGGGGGGGCTTGGGGGGGCAGGGCACTGATACAGGACAGTCAGACAGATGAGACTGGGGAGTGTCAAGCCTGATCCTAGGTTAAAAAAAAACAAAACCATGAATTATTAATAGAATAACAACAACAATGACAATAATGATAATATTCATAGGGATGATACTGAAGATGATGGTAATGTGGCTTTTATGATATATGATATCAAATCATCGGTCAAACAATAATTGCCGTCATTCCAAAGGAGAAATCGCTTAAGCGATTGTGTTGATTAATTGTAGCACACCGCTTGATTATCCTCTGCAGACTGAAGACGCCTCTCTTGGCCAACACACCCTAACAGCTCGCCGGTACGGCAGGAATTGTTCGCTGGAAAGTTCGCGACCTGTTCCTGTGAAAAACTCTTTGCTGATGAATATCTACATGCATTCAGGCCTGGACTTTTGGTATTTAAATTCCAGAAGAATTCACCGAAATTTTGCATGTCGGTGTTGATTACATTTAAGTGGAAAGCAAATAAACATTCTGAAGAGCCAAGCAATCTTCAATCTTCCTTGTTATAAAAAGCACATTTATATCAAACTTCAAGTCATTTATATCAAACTTCAATTTCATGCCCAGGACCTTCTTATAGATGGAAGCAGATTAAACAGAAATGGTGCAGCTCATCCAATCATCTTCCAACTGTGTTTGTTTTTTTTGGGAAGGGAGGGGGACTGGAACCTATATCAGGCAGCATGGGGCATGGAGCAGGGGGGGCCCAGGACTGGAACCTATATCAGGCAGCATGGGGCATGGAGCAGGGGGGACCCCGGACTGGAATCTATATCAGGCAGCATGGGACGGGGGGGACCCAGGACTGGAACCTATATCAGGCAGCATCAAAGGGCAAGGGAGGACCCAGGACTGGAACCTATATCAGGCAGCATGGGGCAGGGGGGGACCCAGGACTGGAACCTATATCAGGCAGCATGGGGCATGGAGCAGGGGGGACCCAGGACTGGAACCTATATCAGGCAGCATGGGGCATGGGGCAGGGGGGGACCCAGGACTGGGATGCCAGCCAATTGCGGGGCACACAAATTCACATGAGCAGTTAAGAAGCATGACGTCACCACACCGTGACGGTGCTGAAGGGATTAGCGCTGATGCTTCACACCTCTGGGACCAGGGTTTGAGTCCCCACCATGGCTCCATGTGTGGAGTTTGTGGGGTTTCCTCTGGCTATTCCACCCCCATCCGAAAACATGCTGAGGTCAATTTTAATGATCAAATTGTGCGTCATAGGTGTGAACGGTGTGTGCGTGCAACCCACCCCGGGTCGTCCCCGCCTCGTGTCTGTAGGCCCCCGAACCCCCTGCAACCCTGAATAGAACAAGCAGAAGATGGGTGGATGGATGGACTTCAGCAAACTGCAAGTCTTGGGAGTGTAAGAAGAAGCCACAGTGCCAGGAGGAAACCAACATGGAGAGAACAGACACATCAGATCTACAGCACCCCCCGCAGGTCTGGAGGTGTGAGGCAATGAAGCGTCTCATTAAACCAGCATGCTGTCCCTGGTGTAAACCCCCAGAAAAAGACTGCCATCTGTGTCAGTCTCCTGTGGCCCCCAAACACCTTAACAATCCTGCAGCTCTCTCTCTCTGTATCGGGGTCCGTATTAAAAATGCCATGAAGGTCTCCTTTCACCTTCACTGTGCCCCTGCTGGTAATTTTATGGAGCTGCAAACAGAGTTTATTATTTCTCAACTTAAGTGATTAAATGTTGAGTTTATGAGCCATGGTCTTTGTGTTTGTATCTCCTCTGACATGTTCTTTGTTGTCCCGTAATACATCACTGGCAAATACTGAACTAGAAATTATTATTACTCTATAAATATTCATCTCATCTCAGATCATACTATTTATTACTCTATAAGTATTCATCTCATCCCAGATTATACTATTTATTACTGTATAAATATTCATCTCATCCCAGATCATACTAATTATTACTGTGTAAGTATTCATCTCATCCCAGATCATACTAATTATTACTGTATAAGTATTCATCTCATCCCAGATTATACTAACAAAACAACAGTGCCTCTTTTATATTATGTCACAAAGCACATTTTTACAAGTGATTACTGTGCCTAATGGCTAAAGCTGTAAAAAATCTGAGCTCTGCTGAACCTGTTAACTTCCCCATTCAGCCATTTCAATGTGATTCGGCAAGATTTATGCAGGAGAGTCCGAGACGCATGAGGTGAGGTTTTCTGAAAGGGCCATCGCAGTCAATTCATTTACAGAAAGACGTCCATCTAGGACACCGACATGCCTGCGGGGGGCGCCGGCGTCCTCCCTTTGTCCAGCTCGCCCACAACAATCTGCAGATGCAGAAATATGCCTGGACATGGGCTCTACGCTCCACCCACACAAGGGTGCAGATCCAGCCTCCCAGGAGCAGAAGCTTTCAGCATAAAGTTACCAAAATGACTAATCATGTCTCAAACTCTGTAGACTGCATTTTACCTACAGTGTGCTTTCCATCAGGAGATGATAAATAAAATACAGGGAAAAGACCCAATAATGAAAACCCTCAACGACCCGGGACTGTGCAAAAGTCTTAGGCAAGCAAACAGAAGGTTTAAAGCTATTTATCTGGGCAGTAATTGTATATGTTTTCAAGAAAAAAAATCACATTTTAACATATGCAATGTGGATGCCTGGATGACCAGCAGTAGGCGGTCAAGTCAAAAAGTGAATTTGATGGTTGCTGCAAAGAGGTTTTGAAATGATTGCGATCAATCAAAAAAAAGATTGTTTTGAAATGCTGATGCATTTCAACATGAAGATCATTTAAACATCATTTTCTTTGACCGCCTAACACTTTTGCACAGTATCGGGATCAATATCCTAGCAAAGAATAGGGCCGACTGTAACCTTCAGAACAGGTTCAGTTCTTCTTGGAATGCTATCAAGTCCTGATCTGTATGTAGTGAGAATGTAGCACTGCATGCAGTATTATATGTAGTATTGTAAATAGTATTGTATTTAATATTATACTTAGTATTGGAGTTTTCTTCAAGTAGAAAAACCTTGAAAAAGGAGGTATAAATCTATTTCAAACTCTCCCCTTCGGAATGTCATAGATAGATTCTGTGATGGTTGTGGAGCCATAGTGTCCATAAGAGAATTCTTGAATTTGTTTATCAGTGTCATTATTACCCTCTCGGCATAAGGGGACATCGGGAGGGAAGGATGTTTATGCCTTTTGATGCACCTACAGTCCGGTGAAATGGCCTCATATCCCTCGGCTGGTGCATGACCATGAGTAGCAATCATCAGGCCAAATGACTCCCAAAAGATGGATGTGGACACCAGCAGACACCGTCGGCTGACAGCATCCTAGCGCTTTTTCCAAACCGGAAAGCACCCAAGTGTAGGATAAGAGGTGAAAGGTGAGCCACCGGACGCCGCTTTCTTCCATGGCTCAGAGGATCTACACTGGCCTTGGATACAAGCCCTCTGTGAATGGCCCTCCTGTCCTTAATTCCAACTTTGTGAGACTCATGATGTATTTTTTTCTTTGGAGTGGGTCGCAGAGGTGCTCATTCAGATGTGTTGTGATTCCTGAGGCTATATGGTTCTACTGTTTAGTAACGTTTTGTAGCATTTCCATTATTTTGTCCTCTCCTTGTATATAGAGCATTACATAAACGATTTTACAAATTTAACACTTCGATATTTTAAAAGCAACGAGCAATTTAAATGTCTAAAGTGGTCAAAGTTAACGAACAAGGATGTGCATGGGAAACGAATTTCTCATCCGCAGGAGGGCTTACCAATCGATAAACCTTCAAGTGTAACATCCTAGAGCTTTCCAGGAGCAGTTATAACTTTTAAATTATCTGGCACACAAGTTATACTGCCTTTCACATTGGAGACTACCCACTAACAACGGGGAATTAGATACAATGAACACTGAATACATCGATTATGATTTGGTTTTATTTAATTGAACGGCGTCAAAACACATATACGAACATAGATTGTACGGGACGGATCCCTTCGACTTATATCACTAAAACAAGCCGGGTTGCGGTTTGCCAAGTCGGTGATTGTCGTCTCTGCTCCCCCAAAAAGAAGAGTAATATCGCCTTATATAGCCACCGGGTCTGTGCTGGTCTGGTGCAAGCCAGAAAGTGCTCTCCCAGGAGGAATATATGACCGCGTTATTTGCAAACTGGGCAACCTAAATACGGCAAAGCACCCGCGCAAATAAATACGGTGCAGATTCATTTACCTTTTAAAAAGTTATTTGCCCAGAAGAAGCTCTCTTATAAAAAATACGAGGAAAGGTACTTGAACTACACAGAAAAATAAAGCGACGGCTAATTTTGACTGATTTTAATGATTAACTTATGATTACTGCTCTGAAAATTTGAGTTTTAATATTTCGCACTTGTGTGCAAGTGCGTCTATAGGATTGGCATGTATAGACATAGGCTAATAAATGTATGTTATCCTCAAATATAAATAATACAAAACAAACAATTACAAATACTTTTACTGTTAATACGTCAATGGAGACAATTTTTAAATAGAAATGAGAGGGTTCCCTGACTTGTGTTATCCTTAAAGATGCACGACAATATTACGGAGCTGTTACCAACAGTGGAGGGAAAATTAAACACCGAGAAGCTTTTATAATTTAACACATTTGCCAAAGAGTGGAGGACGGTGCAGAGATAAAGGGCGTAATAAGGCGCGCTATTGTTGGGGAGTAATTTGTAATTAACTGTGGTACCTGGTGTATTGGTGACGTGGGCGCCGTGGAGCCGCAGGAGCGATCGATGGGGGCGGACCTCAGCTGGATCTGGCCCCGAACACCAAGCATCGCCGTTTCGGTGCCAGTGCCCGAGCGTCCCGCAGTGTAAGAAGGCATCGGTGGCTACGTCTACGAGGTAAGATAGCACTTTAGCTATTTGTTTCACGCGTCTTTTCCTTAAAGAGTTAATGTAGCCTGTTCTTTTTGTGTTTTAGATAGGAAGCCTACAAATATCACCCATCGATCTTCCAACTGCTTATCCTGGATAGGGTCGTGGGGAGACTACAGATGTCAACTACAAAAAAGATAGTTCGTTATATTCTTATACGAATACAGAATTACCATTTTTCCAGACTTGCGAGCACTGATTACTTTATATGTTTTATGCTCGGTGCACGCTTTTTTAATGTGCCTGGTTAGTTGAATAGAAAAGAAGCATATTTAATGAGATTGCTGTCCGTGGTGCTGAAATGTGGGTAGTCGCTTATGGAAGGCGCTTCTCTGGGCTACCAGAAAGTGATCTGCTAAGTGATCTGTAACACTGAAAAATACAGGTATTGAAAATTAAAGCAAAGCTTTGAAATCCATAGTGATGCACCACTCGAATTTTCAATTTTTGGTTATATGATTTTCTCATCTTTTTTCTCATAATGCGTTAAGTTCGACTTATGATGCATATTTCGTATTTACACGCATTTCCCCTCTCGGCAGGACAACTTTGAAACGAAGACAGTTCAGATCTCATTTTACCCGGAGCTTTGCCGAAAGCTAAACCCAGAATCCTAAGGCGGAGTCCTAAAAGCGCCCATTCTTTATGTTTCACGTGCGCTTCTTCAAAGCTGAATTTACGCAACATAAATGTTAAAGAGCATAAGAGCGCCAGCTGTACCGAAGTACTCCTGCAATCACCGAACATGGCTTAACGGGAGGATGAGAGGCGACTGACATTCTTTGTAGGCGAACTTCATCATTTTAAGAAGCCTTCCCTCCTGCAGAGTATGGCACTCCTGATAGAGGACACTCGGAGGGCGGCATCGGGCATTAAGGCACGACACGCGGCTGTTAGGTTTACAACCACCAGAGAGAAGATCCTGTAGTTTTTCCTTTGAAAAAGAAAAATATATATATATATATATATATATACATACACGTACATATTAGAATAGAAAAAAACTGCACCGGCCGCTTATAAAAATCTCCAGTCATGGGGATACAACACCTCGTGCTCCTTTTAATATACCTGGATCCATTGAATGTATTGTGCGCTGCTATGAACAAGAAAAACAAGGGTCCCCCGAAACGAACGCAGAAGGTGAAGGAGGTGAACAGCACCGCTGTACCCACGATAGGCAGCCGGAGGGTGACGCAGGTGCAACCGCCGGCCACCGGCAGCCACGACACCTGCCAGGGCTACTACGACGTGAGCGGACAGTACGACAAGGAGTTCGAGTGCAACAACACGGACCATCGCTACTGCTGCGGTAGCTGTTTCCTTCGCTTCTGTTGTCAATTTAAAGGAAAGCGCTTAGATCAAAAGTCCTGCACGAATTACAATACGCCGGATTGGATCAAAACCCAGCCCCCTTCGCCTGTACCGACAGGTGAGACCTATGATCCGAATCTGGATCAGACGAACACAACGGTCTATATCACCTGCGGTGTAATAGCCTTCATTATAATCCTCGGAGTTTCAGCGAAAGTTGCGTACGACAAAGCAACCAAACCCCCTCAGGAAATGAACGTCCACAGGTAAGAAAACGTGTCCCTCATACTATCTTTTACAAAATAAGCACACCGTAATGCCCCGTGTAGTGCGCACAACCATTCCCCGCGAGCTCGGTTATATGCAACAGGTATATGAAAAGATATCTGTAATATTAAAATTCATTTTACACAGACAAACTTTAAACATTCATACATCAGAAGTAAACAGGACGAAAACCAAGCATAAAGACATATATGCAAATGATTTAATTTACTAATATGCTTATGTGAATGCAAAGGTCTGTTTTTTCTAAGGACGGGAAAATGTCAAATTAAATATTGGGGTTACAGCCACCCCCTGCCCCCAGTCTCTACGCCTTAGATTTATAGTTATTAATAACAGTCAAACATGAAGCGTGTGTGATGTAAAACCACAGGTGTTGTGACAACACAGACACGACAGGCAACGGCCTGGGGCCCTGAGCTGGTAGGGGCCCCCTAGGGTGGCTGATTACATAGCACATTGCAACGACAAATCTTTATATCTTTATATTGTTTCCCACAGAAGTGAAAATAAAGGACTTCTGTTTATTCAATCCTCTTTGTTGATATTAATATAGACTTCATGCTAAAATAATGGTTATAGATTTTGGGGGGGGCGGGGCAGTTGGGGGCCCCGCAGAGTTTTTGTGCCTGAGGCACTCAGAGTCTCTAGAATCGCCTCTGCGTGAAACTCAGATCATTAACATTCTCCTTGGATAAAGGCAGGCATTTGGATGATCATTCATAACCTGTCCGCTCTCCTTAAGCATGCTGGAATCGACAGGCGTTTTGGAATTTCACGTTGACGCATGAAGGGCCCTAGCAGTCAGATCTGTGCACTCAGCACCTTTTGGATGGCAAGGCTGCAGTTCTGGGGGTGTGAAATTGCGTTGTGACCCAGTGTCTGATTCGGTAGTTTGGCTTCCTGTGTCTCATCACTGCTCTGTCAGAAATTAGTTGGCTGGGTTTTTTTTTTGTGTGTAATTTGCAGACCCAATGTGACCCACTGCATAAGGCATTCAATTAAAATCCTTGGCAGCCATACAGAGCTGTGTGATTACCACTTTGTCATCTCTCTCTGTACTTGTCACGTGATAAGGTTCGCTTTTCCCTGCTTAGATATCTGCTGAACAGGTGTAGGTTAGGACTTCAGGTGGAATTATGACAAACAAGTGCATCACCCTCATCGACACCATGATGCTGTGTCCATCCACTGCTAGCAGAGGTGCGCACTACAGGTCCAGAAAGTAAAAATCCAAACCAAGATTTTGTTTGAACCAACCAGTTGAGTATTAAGTGTCACAGTTACAGATACTCAACTCGCTGGTTGAAACAGAATCCTGGTTTGGATTTTCACTTTCTGGACCTGAAATGTCTGCCTCTGACGCCTATTGCTGGCCATCGGCTGTGTCTCCACCGTGATTAAAGCCGGACCCCCACTTGCTTCTCGGAGAAATGTCTCACTTGCAGATTCCTTAAGCAAACAGTTTGGCTTGAATCGACTCGCTCATTCTTAAGCCGGTATCTTCAGTGGAAAAATCCATCTGGATAAAAACGTAGAATCCGCAGCATTTGGTTCAACTAAAACTTCCTGCCGGACAGCTGTATCAATGGAGACAGATTATAAAGGTGCTTTCCAGGGGGGCAGATTTGGGGGGGGGGGGGCAGCACATATCAGGGGCCTCTGAATGCCTTAAATTATATATAAAATTTGCCAAGGTGTCATTTTGTCAGGGGACCCAGAATTGCTAGGTACAGTTCTGGCACATCCCACCCGAGACCATTTGGAAAGGGCCCATCCAGCTCCCTCTAGCAAAGACAGCAGGCAGCCCACAGGATGAATAATCACTCTGCGGTTTGATTGGATTGGATCAGTGATCATTAGCGATCCCGTGAACTGTCACGCAAGCTAGACATCAGTAGCTCTAGGCTGCGGTGTTTTTTTGTAGATGTCACCTCTGCCAATCAGTCGAGTCAACATATGTGGAAATAAATGGCACTTTTATGTCTATTACTCCTTTTTCAAACCCAAGGATTTCAAAAGTATCTCATTAGTCCTTTCATAAAATAAATCAGCGGTCAAATAATTTGAATGCATTGAATTGACACTGCATTGCATCTCCAGGAACTAGGAGGGGCGTCAGTGCTATTTGTCTTTGTTTAAATATTGATAAGTTGCTCTTATTTCAAGCACTTGACCTGGATGGAGTCTTTGCCTTTCAAGGAAAAGGACGTTGCCTGTATATCTTTAGCCAGGCTCAGCTTCTGTCTGGTAAAAAGACGTCTAAGAATGTATCTATGTATTGTTGTATTTGCAGGTACACAAGTACAGTCCTGTTTGTGGTGTGCAGACATTCATTTTCTATTGTGAATTTTGCCAGTATCTAAAGGGCAGCTTGAATAGAGGCTGTGAAGGGAACCGTTAAAGGTTAATGGTATTTTTTTCAGGGGCTTAAACAAAATCATTCTACCTGCTGTTCTCCACTGAATGGGTATAAAGACTCTATTCAACTACTAATCAAAAAGCGCACACAGCCTACTTCTTCATAAGCATGAAGAGCGTAAAGCTGACAAAATCTCAGTGAGTGCCAGAGAGCAGCAGCGCAGAATTAGGGTGACTTTAGCTAACAGCTTTTATTTGCCATTTGAGGTTCTCGGTACTCAGAAGTCAGAGTTCGTGTTGGAAGGTCATGGCAATGCATTCCAATGAGCCATAAAGGTGATCCGAGCACCTCACAGGTGATAATAATCTAGTAGGATTCCTGAGTGTTTCAGCAATAAAGATGGATGCAGTTTGTTAGTAGTAAAATGTACATTTCTATTAAAACGATTAATAAAAATTTCCCAACTATACAATATTCTCCTAATTAATTATGTCAAATTGCTTTGCGTTAGAAAATCCATTTATAATTCTGCATTCTTGTCAGTTGTCTTAAAAGCAGTTCATGTAGCTTAACTGTAAATAATGAGATGGTCCAAACTCTTATGTAAGTGACTCTGACTTTGGGCGTCTGCCAAGTGCAGTAACTGTAAATTTAATGAAGTTTCTGTCAGCAAAGCCAGGATCTGAAAAACATATGTTTCTGTTAAAACAGCTAATTCATATTTCCAAATACCCCCAAAATATTGTTCTAATTGACTACATCAAATAGTTCTGCATTACAAAATGATGTGTTACTTTGCTCCTTGTTATTTGTCTTAAAAGTAATTAAATTGGCTTTAGGTTATTTTGAGTAAATCTCTGCCTACCAAGCCAGGATTCGGGGGGGGGGGGGGGGGGGGGGGGGGGGGGGGGGGGGGGGGGGGGGGGGGGGGGGGGGGGGGGGGGGGGGG
>JABFEA020000048.1:17433768-17446817 GCA_019775915.2 Cyphomyrus plagiostoma | reverse complement strand
GGATTCCCCCCCCCCCCCCACCCCCAAAAGGCTACAGCCCAGGGGGCAAAGATCTCACACCTGAGCGGTTTGTTCAGATTTGCTGACCTGTGACACATGGACCTGGATCTGCTTGGATCCACTCAGATTCCCCGGCTGCTACTGATACCGATACTGATACCGATACTGATACCGATACTGATACTGATACTGAACCGCTTCTCCCGTTATTCTGAATCAACAGAAACCTGTCGGTGGATGTTTAGAGCAATCAGCACTCAAACTGAATCGATGTGACACCAGCTGCTGCATTTGTTTTGCCTGTGATGCCAAAAAATACAAAAACAAATTATAACTAGAGAGCTTTAGGAAGTTAAAAAAGGCAACTACAGGTTTTTAGCGTGAATTATGTTCCCAGACTAAGGAATTTGTTTTGATCTTCCATGTGAACATTTTGTTCCCCCAGAAATGTCAGTCGTGGTAAGAAAAATTAAGATTATGCAGTAGAAGGGCTTTGTGTTTGCATTCCACTGCTCTCTGAATCAAGACAATTGCGATTCACTGACATATAATCAGAGGTGGAAAATTCAGGTCCAGAAAGTACAAATCCAGGCCAAGATTTTATTCCAACCCACCGGTTGAGTCCTCTATGAATGTCGCTCTTTATACTCAACTGGTTGTTTGAAACAAAATCTTGGCCTGGATTTGTACTGTCTGGGCCTGAACGTTCCACCTCTACATATAATGCAGTCCTACAGGAATCCTGACAAACACTGCAGCGATGTTTACAGTTTGTCTGAACTCACGTCTGAAGCTTGATCATTGTGACTTCATTGGATGATTCTATGGATATGCAATTTGTCTCACCCACGCCTCTCAGCACATAAAAAGCTTCTGTTCGTTATCACACTAAATAGTTCACTATGACAGCTGGGCCATATTTTGAACTTAGGTATTAAACTTAAATATTATTAAATATTTGAGTACATTTGAATCTGAATGTATTCATAAACAAGAAGGTGAACAAAGAAGCAAATACCACTATCACAATAGAGTTGTTGCAGAATTTCACTCATTGAGATTTTGTTGTTAAAGGGGACTCATCCTCTCAAAATAACTTTGTACGTCATCAGACAATGTGGTCGCCATCTTATATGGATAACAGGCCCTTACTCCTGTAATGTAAATAATGACATAATCATCTATTGTCATTATTCGTGAAGCACAAAAGTAAAGATGGTGATAAACAAGAAATTGTACGTAAAACTGCCGGCTAACGATACCCACACTCCAGTGAGCGAAATGCTAACGCGTTTGAGCGTAATTTGGTGTAACTTTATTACACGACAAACAGCATCTGAAATTACAAAATTTTGTCTGTTTTTCCATTTTTGAGTCTGATCATCAAAATGCACACAGGCATCGAGGCAGCAGATTTTTTTTTTTAAATTTGTAAATAATTCTGATTTGACGTACAATATGTGTGGGAGGAGCCAGAATAAAATGCATAGTGACCATAAAAGCATAATGACTGGTGGTTATGTGTGATGTACTGGCATGAAGTAGCAGTACACAGACTCAGTTACCTCTTACAGAGGGCTGCGCACATGTTTGGAGACAGGAAGTGCTGACGTGTGTTTGTCGGGGGTGGGGGGAGGGGATTAAAGTTCGTAAAAACCCATAAACCCTTCAGCTGCAGGAACCATGAAGGTGTCTGCAAGCACACTCAGCGCGGAAGATATAGCGGGCAACTGGGCCATCGGAAATCAGGTCACTTCTGTCTGTGGACAAGATATAGGGGAAAAAAAACGCCCACCATGGGTACGGAGGGATAAAAATACATCATCCCAATGTCACATGTGGTTTGGGGACACAGTGCACTGCCTGGTGGCTTTAACAGGTTGACATTGACATAGTTAAGATGCTCTCCCTGCTGTAAGGTAAAACCTCGATGATTGCTGCCTGTCTTGGTAATTAAGATGTAAGGTTAGAAACAGACTTGGATGGAACAGCAGAGCTGCCGTTCTTGGTTGGCATTCAACGAACTGTTCGAATGTAAAATCTAGACTGCAGAGTGGTGGATTTTCTTAATCTGCAAAAGCTGAACATTTCATATCTGCAGAAGGAGCATCGTGCAAAATTGCACACTCACTCCTGACTGTATGCTTTCTTGCACGGTCAGGTGTGAAGCAACGGAATGTAACAGTATCCAGTTTAAGAGTTTATGAAAATATAAATGCAAGTATTATGAAGACCCACAGGAATGAGGAGCCTGAGGATTTGATTAAACTTCGTTTAAGATCTATCATTGGCTGCATGTTATACTCTGTATTGCTGTCATTTCCTTTCTTTCCAGAGCCCTTGCTGATATTTTGAGGCAACAGGGACCTGTTCCCATATCTCAGTACGACCATGAAAACATCGCAACAATGAACGGTTCACCCAAAGAAAACACACCCGTCCGGACCTCCAAGAACCACTACACCCCTGTACACGCTGTGAAATCCAACCATGGTGAGTGTGTGGGGACTCACCCCCGCTGTCTCAACCGAGTCAGACTGTGAGCTCATGGCAAAACCTGAATGGACAAGGGCTACAGTGGTGCTGACAGTCAGCAAGTCTGCGCCTCATGCCAAACTGGGGAAACGCGTCCCCCATAGTCAGCAGGTCTGCACCCATGTCCCTACAGAGATGTCCAGGAATAACCATAGCAATGGGGTAGGAACTTGACTCCCTACCATAAACAGTTTCTTAGTTTCCCAGGACACTGGCAAGCCTGAAGACCAATACAGTAGATGACCTGACAATAATAACACCTAATAATAATAATAGTATTATAGCAAAAACTGTGATAATGATACTAGGATACCGACAGTGCTGCAGTGTTTAACACTGTCACTGCACTCTTCTGGGTGTCTGCTCAGGCCCAGTGTGTTCCAGGGTGGCATGTTCTCCCCGCGTCATCGTGGGGTTTCCTCTGGGTTCCCCTGCTTTCCCCCCACAGCCCAAACACATGTTAAGGTGAACCGGGCTTCTTGCTTTGCCAGCGCGAAGTCATGCTAGCAGCCGCTGGAACGGACGTCGTTGTGGGGACCTCCTGCTGGCTCCCCCAAGATCTCACGGTTTTGGATTAAATTGAGATGCAAATTAAAACCTCCATAGCAGCACTCAGCTCCCCCTCCCTCCGCCTCTCCTTTTTAACGGTCTCCCGTTTCCTGCTCCTGGGGATGAGATCGTCTGTCAGATGCCCCAGTACCACGTCCCAGATTCGCCGGGCTGCCGGGGGGGGGCGGGGGTCATCACCCCAGGGGGGGCCCGTCCACTGCAGCGCAGAACTTAGCCATTTTGCTTAAACGAGCGAGATAAAATTGGTAGTGTGCTCTGCTAACCGTAAGATGCTCTTGGCATATTGCTGGTGGAGATATAACTATAAAGCAATAATAACTGTATTAATAACCAGCACGCTTAAGATTAGCGTTGAAATGCACGTTTTTCACCTTGACCTTATAAAAATATTTCTGTGCAATGGATACACCGGCACCCCACCCAGGACCAGGCAGCACTGATTCGCTCTGCATTCCCTGGGGCAGCATGAGCAAACGACACTGTTGGGGAAGTTGCTCCCAAAAGTAGCGCGTTACAGACAGAGGTGGAAAGTTGTAATGGTATCTGCTGTTGTTTACGGGACGAAAAATGCTCCCTTACCCTTAAATATGTTTCCTTATCCTTTTACACTTTTGTACTAATAGTAATTAGGTATAAACAATTAGGCACGTAATTATGCTGTGCGGATAAAAGCACCTACCAAGCAAACAGATGACGGAGGAGGGACAGAGGGAACAGATCTCAGCGGTCGGGCCGTTTATTGGTCACTTCCCTGCAGGGAATGTTGGGTCGCGGCCCGGGGTCAGTGTTCCTGCTGTGTCACCCATGTGTCGCTGCAGTTCTAGGCCAGGACTGATTCACCTAGAAGTGTTTTTACACACACTGCTTGGCATTTACTTCTTTCCTTCTAAATTACTAGCTGACGCCATTTGGATCATATAGTTCATAGTTCATTCAAAATAACACTTGGCCATGATGTTTCATCTTTGTGCCTCTGAGCTGGATGCGGACGTAGCCCTCTGCCCCGAAAGCTTCCCTTTTATAAGCTCGTTAAACCATGTGTGCTGTAGCTTACTGATATCCCCCCAGAGCTGCCGCCGCTGACCTCTGACGCACAACTGCAATTTTGTATGCCAATTTCACTCAATAAATTCTTAATGGCCATCGTGTATCGTTTCAGTTCTCAGCTAAAGAGGCCCGCAAGTGCCGGGTACTCTCCTCCGAGCTAACGGTCCTCTCTAACAAGCTAACGGTCCTCTATACCGAGCTAACGGTCCTCTCTAACAAGCTAACGGTCCTCTCTACCGAGCTAACGGTCCTCTCCTCCGAGCTAATGGTCCTCTCTACCGAGCTAACGGTCCTCTCTAACAAGCTAACGGTCCTCTCTACCGAGCTAATGGTCCTCTCTACCGAGCTAACGGTCCTCTCTAACAAGCTAACAGTCCTCTCTACCGAGCTAACAGTCCTCTCTACCGAGCTAACGGTCCTCGCCACCAAGTTAACGGTCTTATCCTCTGAGCTAACGGTCCTCTCCACCGAGCTAATGGTCTTATCCTCCAAGCTAAAGGTCCTCGCCACCAAGTTAACGGTCCTCTCCACTGAGCTAACGGTCCTCTCCTCCAAGCTAACGGTCCTCTCCTCCAAGCTAACGGTCCTCTCCCCCAAGTTAACGGTCCTCTCCTCCAAGCTAACGGTCCTCTCCTCCAAGTTAACGGTCCTCTCCACTAAGCTAATGGTTCTCTCCACCTCACCTCGCCTCAGTAATCCTGCTGCTGAAGCTCAGTCCCACACAGTTTACTGGTGGCTGAATCAGTTTCCCTCCCGTTATATTGGGGGAAAGAGAGGATTCCGATACTCATTGTCGCCACCCATCCATCTTCGAACCACTTATCCACACACACACACACACAGAGGTTTGTAATTATATCTTTGCGGGAACTCTCCATGCATGTCTATGTGGGAAACTCTAATCCCAGCATGATGACCTTAACCCCCACCCAGCCCTAACCTTAAACATAAGTAACCAAACAGAATTTTGGCATTTTTAGTTTTTTGATCTCATTCACAGATCTTTGCAGCGACTTGAAAAATGGTCCCTACAATGGCAAAATAACTTTTATTAGATTGTGGGGAGTGTGAAGTATGAGATGGTGGGGGGGGGGCGTAGCAGCTCAGAATAAAATGCATCTCATGGTGGAGAAACAGACTTCGGTGCCTCAACAACTCACACATGATGTAAACATTTTGCATGCATCAAGCAACAATCTAACCTTCCTGTCCAGGATGGCAGCTTGGGCACATGGTTGTTATCTCCTGTTGCACCTCAACACCGTAAACTAGTTTACAGAGCAAATAAATAAATTAATAACAACTAGAGCAGAAGGGAGGGCATGATGTCATGATGAATGGTCTGACATAAGCAGGCTATTTCCCCCTCTTATCCCAAGGGCATTATGGGAAAGAGAACTTCCGCAGTGGAGGCCAAGATCTGCATAACTTCATTTCCTCCGGGTTCGTGACTTTGGCGCGGCCGCCTCTGAAAGGTAAAGTTCCTCCTGACCTTGTGGGCTGAGGGCACCGGGCAGCCAAATTGATTTTTCATTTTGCTCTCCTTTCATTCTTGCTCTTTCTTGGCTGTCTGAGCGACTTCAGTTCACTGTTACACCTAAGCTGCTTGCCGGACAGCAGGGGACAGCAGGGGAGAGCCAGGGACAGCAGAGGACAGCCAGGGACAGCAGGGGACAGCAGGGGACAGCCAAGGACAGCCAGGGACAGCAGGGGACAGCAGGGGACAGCAGGGGACAGCCAGGGACAGCAGGGGACAGCAGGGGACAGCAGAGGACAGCCAGGGACAGCAGGGGACAGCAGGGGACAGCCAGGGACAGCAGGGGACAGCCAGGAACAGCCAGGGGACAGCAGGGGACAGCCAGGGACAGCAGGGGACAGCAGAGGACAGCCAGGGACAGCAGGGGACAACAGGGGACAGCCAGGGACAGCAGGGGACAGCCAGGAACAGCCAGGGACAGCAGGGGACAGCCAGGGACAGCAGAGGACAGCAGGGGACAGCAGGGGACAGCAGGGGACAGCCAGGGACAGCAGAGGACAGCAGGGGACAGCAGGGGACAGCAGGGGAAAGCCAGCGACAGCCAGTCACCCTGCTGTTTTAATTCATGAAAGAACGACGCGATGCCCAGCAGATGATCAGCAGCTAAACACATCGATGCTACACATTTCAAGTTAACGTTCCATGAAACCAAAAAACATCTGGGTGCACTGGAACATATGAAGTACTGTACAAAGGTCTTAGGCAGACAAAGAAAACGCTTAAGGCTGTTTACCTGGGTAGTAATTTTCATTTTGCTCAGAAAAAATACAGTTGAACAGTTGAACATATAGTAACACAACAAAAACTAAGAAGATTTCCTTCCGCTCCAAAACGTTACTGATATCTACATGGACGTCGCTTCGGTCTCCAATCCTCCTCTCAGGAGCCCCACAGTCATTCCATGTATTCGTTTAATTTCGCCACCAGCTCACTTAATCAATCAATTAAATTAGTTTTACGACCTCAGTGAGGCATTGATTATCTATACAAGACGTACTAACAGTTGAGTTAAATAATGTCATGGCGTATTGCTGGGTTCTTGCAAATCTCGGGGAGGCTTGAGGAGACGTTTATGAACAGCGCACTTTTGCAGACATAATAATATAGCTCTATACCAACATTAAGATCATTGATGCATCATTTTCTTTGACTGCCTAAGACTTTTGCACGGTGCTGTGTGAGTATGCATGCGTGCATGTGTGTGTTTTGGGGTGAAGGTGTCATGCACCAGGGTTTGTTCCTGGCTCAGGTTCAAGTGCCAATAAGCATCCAGAGCTGAATGGCTTGTCCATGTCTGTTCACAGCACAGCATTCTGTCGACGGGATCAGTCAGCTAGGCTGGCCGGGAGACCTGGACATCCCTCTCGCCTACAGTAAGTATTCCCATAGATGGCAGGCAGACCCATAGCTCCCAGTATCAGAGAGCAATGTGTGGGCTCTCCCTGGGCCTGGTTTAAGAGGAGTCCCTGCTGAAAAACCAGCTTAAGTTGGTTAAGCTGGTTAACCAACTTATAATAGTTCACCAACTTACGGTATGTTTTCCCATGATGGTTTGATGGTTTAGCTGGTCATGCCACCTTATGATGGTCATTCTAACTGGTTTAGTTGGTCATACCAGCATGCACCACCTGGATAGATTGGCCACACCAGCATGACCAACTGGTGACCCACCCAGTTAAACCATCGAAGATCAGCAAGAGCTGGAACATGACCATCTAAGACCATCTTAGACTATCTCAGACCAGCTAAAACCAGCTACCAGCATAAGCTGGATTTAGTTCGAATTTATGTTCAGTGTAAAATTTGTAACTAAAACACTGTAGTGGATGGATTATTTATTTGGCTCATTTCATAGCAGCTAAAGAACATTAGGAACTTGGCACCGCTGGATCAGCTGTCATGTGGCACTGACCGGCTGCAGAAAGGTGACATACGGGAGACTGAGAGTCTCGGTGCCCAGAGCTGAGGTCTCCAGCTGTGAGGTGTGACAGAACTGCAAGCTGCAGAACCGGGGGGTGCTGAAAACACGAGGCCTGAACACCGAGACGACCTTCCGTGACACGGCAGTTATCAGGGGTCGACCACACTGGCGTGGGGGCAACATTTTCACTTGACTCGTGCGACGGTCGTAACGACAGGCCTGCCTACTGTTATTGTTTGGTGTCTGCAGCCTTAAATCCACCAAGCAGAAAATCACAAACAGCACAGTAAGCAAATGCAAACGTTTACCTACATTAGCTATATTACTAAATATTACTAAATGTAAGATCTAGGTGGCTTCCAGATCTCAGTGTGGATAAATCCTACTGGATGATGTCTGGACAAACAAGCGCATATATGCTCGTATGTCCGTGTGTGTGAAATGGCAGCCGTCTCTGCAGCTTGCATCGAGCGGCTCCACGTTGACCTAAAAACGAAAGCTTGGTCGCCTGTGACGAGCGGTGCAGGAATACGCTTCTGGTTTCATCAGTAAACAGTTTTAGATCTCGGCACTGCCCGTTTGTGCTTACTGGGTCGGCTCAGAGATCCATGCATCCGGGTTCTGAATAAAAATGAATCGTCCGTTCCGGGCAGCTCCCACATTTTTCCTCTGATGCTGGATGGATGGATCAGAACAACCTTCTGTCCTCCTGGTTACTGAAATGAAACCTTGTCAGTCTTGAGATTGTTTCCAGGATTTGTTTATGCTGAAAAGGGCCTGTGGTGGAAGGAATAATGTAACAATATCATATGTAAAAGCCAAGTCCCCATGCATGTATAATGTAGAACCTCAAACTCAGGGAGGAGTTATGTGAAAGCCTAGGAGACCGGATATGATGAATGGAATGTGTTTAATGGCCTGAGGCAGTAATACACACTGTGTCACACCAGAGATGGACAGCGGGACCCACACTTGTTTGAGGCGGCGGTTATTGTGTGTGGAGAAGCCGCCCGTTTGAAGGGGAACCATGATTATTCATGCAGTGAGATCAGTAGACTGTTGCCAGGTGCCACAGGAGATCTTCAACAGACGTGAGAAGATTGGCTGACCATTGATATTGGCGGGGACTGCATTTTGGTTGTGAGGAGATTGGATGACCATAGAGATGGGTGGAGACTGCATTTTGGTTGATGTCAGGAGATTGGTTGACCGTAGAGATGGGCGGGGAGTGCATTTTGGTTGATGTCAGGATATTGGCTGACTATAGAGATGGGCGTTGACTGCATTTTGGTTGTGAGGAGATTGGATGACCATAGAAATGGGCGGGGACTGCATTTTGGTTGATGTCAGGAGATTGGCTGACCGTAGAGATGGGCGGAGACTGCATTTTGGTTGATGTTTGGGAATCGGATGACTTTAGAGGTGGCCTGGGAAGTCTACAGACCTTCTGTCTCTCTTGGTGGGAGATATAATGGGCTCCACAAGTCAGTCCGATGAACGGCAGACTACACTGCGTGGCAGTAAATCACTCTGGGGTATTTCTCCAAATTAATCTTGGCATTTATTACTGTGACTTGAATGATATAGCAGGGGGTGTCTCCATCGCTGCATAAATGGCCCTCAGGCCCGCTATATGTTAAGACTCTTCTCAAGCAAATATTTTATTCATTTTGAGTAAGAGCTACGTGTGTCGTTTTCCATCCTTAAAACTGTAGAAGAGTTGATATCGAATGGAGTATAATATTCTATCTGCATAAATCACTTCAATTCAATTTTGTTTGTATAGCACATTTTCACAACGTTACATTGCCTCAAAGTGCTTTACATTATAGATTATACATAATCTTGTGCTTACAAACACTTTCTGTGATTTGCGTCAATTTCGCAAACAGATATCCAGCATTTTGAGTGAGGGCTGTGTAGTTTGCAGGTTACTACTGAGGTTTAATTTTCCCTTTGAAAATAATTGAATATGTAAATGATATTGCTCATGAAGTGCTATCTAAAGTGTAGACATCAGGAGATATTATATACCAGTCACAGCCTCCAAAGAAACATAATCCAGCAGTATTCACCATAAATTACACCATCCCTATCCAAAGAAGGCTAATGTAAAAAAAAAATGTTAACCAAATTTAAATAGCCATTTTGGTAACACTTTACTTAAAGCACCCATGAATGATGCATTATAGATACCTTTATAATGCATTATAATGCATTCATAAAGTATTATATACACAGTTATAACTATTCATACAAAGGTATAACACATAATATCAATGTTTATTATGCATGCACTATGAAGCTCTCATCAATAATGCACTATGCATATCTTCATAAGGCTTTATAATGGCTTATACTGGCCATTATTATGCATTATGGAGGTATCTAGAATGCATTATGATGACTGCTTTAAATTACTGTGTCACCGTAATTTTATACAATGATTTTGTACAATCAATATTGTGAGCCAGGTGTTTGAAATGTGTTATAATTTCCCCGTGTTATTTTTCTCACCAAGGCTTAACATTTTATAAGTTGCCGAGTTACACAAGCTGGTAAAGCATAATAACTGCTGCTCTTCAAATGCAAATGAACATATCTGTAGTGTTTTCTGAATTAAACTACATATCTTCACGCTGAGGCCCTCGAACCCAGCCATCCAGGGACTGTCTGAGCATCAAGGCATCATTGTCACTCCACTGCATTTGCGTGTTTTCAGTCACTAGGTGTACAAAATGTTGGCTGCCCATGTCTCTGGGTAAATAGCTGTCGCCATTTCTCTGATTCTCTGGGATCTCCAATCACCTTGTTGTTAGAGTAAACTCACCTGTGTGTGTGTGTGTGTGCATGTGCGTGCATGCGTGTGTCTGTGTGTCTGTGTGTGTGTGTGCACATGACTCCGCTCTCCAAAAATCACACTCCTCCACTTCCTGGTTAGTATTCTGCATGGCTTTGCATCTCCCCAACCAATCTTCTTTATAGAAACCCAATCAGCTTATCCAGCTCCCCCATTTTAATGGATATCCTTGCTTTCTGGCTCTTTAATCCTTTCCTAGGATATTTAGGTTTTTTTTTGTGTTTTTTTTTTTACTGGACTTCTGCCAGTGTTCGTTTGTAAATGTCATCCCTTTGTATTCATAAACATCCAGCCTTCAGCGCCGGTTTCTTCTGCTACCGCAGATAGCAGGACAGCATCAGAGAAACAGATAGTGGTGATTGAAGCATGAAAGAACCACAAAGAAACTATTTAATTGTACAATCTACACTATTGATCGTCCAGATTTTAAAAAATGAGTAACAGTTTACTTGAGGCAGGAATAATGTAGTAACACACTCTTACTTAATGTATTAAATGAATAAGTGTTAGTTATATATTGATCCATCATTAGTCCATTAATAATCAATCATAACGGTTCATGGTTTTTATGCAGCTACTGTCTTTGTTCATGAGTAGTACTTCTGCCCCCTCAAGTAAAGTGTTTCCGAAACATTTACCTTCCACCAGTGGCCATAATGACCCCTTGCTGTATCGGTGCTGGTTCTAATCCTGTTGAATAGCTGCTGTTCTATGGGCCATATAGCTAACATGATGAAGTTAGATGATTCCAAAGTCTCTCCATTTGAAAAGTCCCCCGTGAATCGCAGAGGTAGACGGAAGTTTGATCGCATGTTCATCATTATCATCTAAGATAAGCTTCTGCAGCAAAGTAATTGCATCTCACATTTGGGAAATGAGATCGAACAGGTAACAGAAAGAGCACAGTGTGGGGGAAAGCGTCATGAGGTGTGGGGGGCCGGTTTAGCTTTAATCAGCTGAGGTTAGCCAAAATGGTAAGGAAAAGATCTATTTCTTTGGTTCACTTTCAAACAGGACTGTAATAGCATCAAATATATCATTTACAGCACACATGAATTACACAAACAGAATGGGCTGGCAGAAAATAGTGTGTACTAATTTTGCTTTATTTCTTCCGTCGATAGCTCTTATTGTCAACCCCCCCAACCCCGATCCATATCTACACCATTGTAGAAAACACTAGGGGGGCTCTAACCATAGAAAATTAGCATTACCAAGAGCTTGATTCATCTTACTCATTGCAATTCCACATCATTTTACATTCTGTATTCCTAAAATGTAACACTTTGCTTAAGAGAAGCAAATTATATAGCAGTAGTACAAACTGATTTGATGCATTAATTAGCTAGTAACTAAGTGTTAGTTTACCATTAATCAATTATGACATGCTCTATGCAGGAACCATATTAGTTAATTATTAACAAATTAGTTAACAGATAACCGATATAGTTCCTGAATGCAATACATGAACTGTTAAGACTGATTAATGATGAACATGGGATCAGTATGTAACTAATACTTAGTTACTGGTTAATCAATTCATTAAGTAAGCATGTACTACTATATTATTTATGTCCCCTTAAGTAAAGTGTGACCTCCTATATGGTCGCAGTGAATCAGAGGATGCCATAAAAAAAAAAAAAGTTTAATGAACTGAATGTTACACAACAAATGTATTGTCCATTTATTCATAACAGAAATCCAATCAGCAATCCTTAGGGACCCAGGTTAACACCAACATGCCAAAGTCTAGTCACTTTTGGTTCCGATCATTCATATTGTAGCAGGGTTTGTGGGGTAGGTCCTGTTTGCCTTTATTAACAGCCAATGAAATCTAGCAGAGGCACAAACAAGGAGGCCAAAGAGTCACACTCAGAATCAGGGTAAACGAACATTACCGCAAAAACATTACATTCCACTCTGCCGCAACGCTTACTCTTTATAGCGTACACAAAACACATTCATTCATGAGTACTGGTGTGATGCAAGGTATGCTTGCATGTGAAGGGTTAAGTTTTTGCTGACTGGACGGTAGAGTCACCATATTGTTTTCATTTTTCCCATGTGACCCCCATCAGAATAAGTGATTGGAGGATTGCTGAACAGACCAAAGACAGAGATGTTAGAAGTCCCTACCAATACTGTGGGGATGCCATCTGTGTTTATGGGGGTGGAGGGTTGGGACTGATTTGGACCCTATTATGGCTGAGATCAAACCTACACCCTTGGGATAGACTAGGCGCTACCAATCTTGTCGCTGTGTTTGCAGGTTTGCAGGTATTCATCCTTCACCACCGTGTCACAGCCCCCGACTTTGTCCTTCATCACCGTGTCACAGCCCGCGACTTTGTCCTTCACCACCGTGTCACAGCCCCCGACTTTGTCCTTCACCACCGTGTCACAAGCCCGACTTTGTCCTTCACCACCGTGTCACAGCCCGACTTTGTCCTTCACCACCGTGTCACAGCCCCCGACTTTGTCCTTCATCACCGTGTCACAGCCCCCGACTTTGTCCTTCACCACCGTGTCACAGCCCGACTTTGTCCTTCACCACCGTGTCACAGCCCCCGACTTTGTCC
>JABFEA020000048.1:17406245-17428476 GCA_019775915.2 Cyphomyrus plagiostoma | reverse complement strand
CAGGGTGCAGTGAGACACAGGGCACATTTACTCACAACTCAGCCCCTCAGGACACAGTGAGACACGGGGTGCAGTGAAACACAGGATACAGTGAGACACAGGATACAGTGAGACACAGGGTGCAGTGAGACACAGGATACAGTGAGACACAGGGTGCAGTAAGACACAGGGTGCAGTGAGACACAGGGCACATTTACTCACAACTCAGCCCCTCACGACACAGTGAGACACAGCTGAGGCTCACCATCACTTTGGTGGCCATCCCTTATAAACCCAGATTTCAGGGTGTCCCCAAAAACACTTGGGGTCCAGTGTGTGACGGATATAATACGTCAGTGGTGGTGGGGATGTGAGGAAGCGGCTGGTGTTCACTGCAGAAGGCTTGCTGGCCTAGTTAAAAGTGTATTTTAAGTCTCCCCAGATTACTTGTTTGTCCTCTAAATGTCAACTGTCTCCTCAAGTATAAAACTCTCACTGCTTAAGTATTCTTGTATAAAACTGTTAACTTTTATTTAGGTGACTTAAGATACTTGGCGTCAGAATTATTCATTTTAGGTGTCTGACATAATAAAAGAGTTTGAATTCATAATAGTATTGTAACTGCATGAATTGCTGCATATTAAGAGTTTTTTTCAATGAATCCAAAATAAGAGCAACACTTGACAAAACAGACACATTTCAGAACATTTTCAAAGTAAACAGTGACAAGGACACACCTACATCTGTCTCACTGTGCCCTGATCCGTACGAAAGCCACACACCTCTATCGGAAACACATAGGTTACGTAAGTCCTATTAATGTGGGAAAAAAACACTGTCCCATTTCTTCTTTAAAAAGGACAAGACCGCTTCCATTAGTGAAAATGAGGTCACATTCTTTATAAGTAGTAACTCTGTCACAGACTCGCTGCTCTTGTAAATTACAGTAGTCAGTGCATGGCAGAGAGTAGATAAATCAAACCCACCTCAGGTGACCAGTGTAGTAATTAGGACCAGGCCAGTTTTGGCCCGGAGTTACCTCGTCCAGTTTGGAAGCGGAGCGTAGTGGGGTGATGGGACAGTGATCCTGGGGCTGCCGGGCGAATCTCCTCTGAATGTGCTGAGCTTTGGGATTTGGTCCAGAAATGTCCCTCAAAGCAGCCTTGAATTCAGCTGACTGGCTACTTTACCAAATATTCCCAGTTATTGACCATAAGTTGCCCCCTGTCCTTATGAGAGATGGATGGATGGATGGATCGATAGGTGATCGATCGATCGATTGATCACGCAGACCCCAGCAAACCATGTCTATCTTCCTGACTATGTGCCAGCAATGTGTAAATATGTATAGGTACCAACAGGACACTCCCATTAAAGGGAACTTATCATTACATTAATGGAATTTGTAAACCTTTATAAACCACTTCAGTTACATAATGGGAGGGGTGTGGGGTATTTTTCATCGCGTGCCAGTCATTTTCCAGCCCTGTGACCTTCAGACCTTCAAAGCACAATCACCTTTAGACAGCTCATTCAGAGCAGAAAGCAAATAGATACCGCGGTAAATCAATCTACTGATTACTAAACATGATGTAGTATTTGAAAAATAAGTATTTTATTAAATTATACTTTCCTTGAGGCTATCACGATTCTTTTATGAAGTTAAAAAAAAAACTAAAATAAAAAGAAACCTTTGTACCGTTCGTTTTGGTTTGAAAACATTTTATGTAATTGGATAATGTGTTTTATATAAGAAACAGAGCAGAACCGGACCCATTTAAATAGCTTAACCAAAGCTTACTAGGGAATATAATTTACATGACATTGGTTATTATTTAAAGAGCTCATAATTTTATACACAATTATCTTCATCCTCTCTTGCATTAAATCCCTGCAAATATTACAGATGGAAATTGAGACAAAATCTTCCCGTGGCTGATTATTCCGCTGATTAGGTTCTCAGGATTCCAGACAAAGCAATATTGAAAGACCGGTGAGCATTTATTAGAAGTTGGGTGACATTCCATTTATGAAGTTTGCGCTATCACTGAGGGGCATAACTGAGAAACATTCAACGTATATTGTGCCATACAAAAGCAAAACATCGTAACTGTATCTTTTATCGAAATTGCATTATGACAAAAATCGGATCTCTCTTAGGCTCTGTTGTATTTTTGCGACAAGATATCTTACTTCAACCACGCTGGGATATGAAGAGAAACACTCATTTACACGGGAGGACAGTCAAAAAGCTTCTATGCCCTTCTATGCAGTTCCAGTGCCGGGCAGCAGTGATAAATGGTGCCAGTCTGTGCATTTGGCAAATAGGTTCTTGGCTGATCGATGTATCATTTTCTGTTAAATTCAGTCCGGCTTAGAGATCAGACATCTCAGTACCATTGTACTCATTGTAAGCAACTTACAGTAGAATACTCTTCATACCAACAGGCGCTGAACCCATCGTGGATAAACCTGTATGACCTGTAAAACTAAGTATTACTCAGCAGTCATAGTTACTCCCTCCAAAGGTCCACGGTGACTATGAATTGTTACCATAAAATGTAAGCAGGATGCATAATGTGGTGTTTGAGTAATGGGCACCCGAAAGGTTACGGTTCCTAAACCCAGTACGGAAATTACCGCCACATAAGTCTACGTTACAGACTTATCTCATTTTGCGGGAACTGCTGCTTTGTCGTTATTTTTACGATTTTATTCTATTTACACTCCTGATGTCAAATGTGCTACAACTGGGTATTTTTGCTGGGATGTAATAAGTTAAAAACCATGGTGATTTCAGATAAGAAAATTAAAGTCCATGACATTATCAGAGATCCATAGTGGGGTTCCAGGCTCAGCGATCTTCCGCTCACTGTTCCCGGTTCTGTGCTTCCTATCCTCACCCCACGTGCACGTCTCTGCCACCACGCCAAGGCCCCGCCCACACGCTCCGCCCCCATCATCTCGCCCATAAACGGTCTTTGCCGCATCCTCGGGTTTTAAATCCCCAGCAATCTGCTCCTCGCTGTCCGCTCTTCAATCTCCCCTCTCGCCGTCCGGCTCCTTTGCCGTCGCGTTTGCTGTCGGACCAGACCTCTAAAGCAGTCTCTATCCACAACCCCATTTTTTCCAGCATTTTCCCGATTCCCCGGAAATCTTGCTTCACTCATTAGTGTCCCATCCGGCATTCACTCCTCACTCTCATCTCCTCTCACCCCCCCCCCCAGGCCAGGACCCAGTAGCCCCTCATCCAATAATCTCATTGTTTGGTTGCTCATTAAAAAAAGCCAGATTCATGTTTCATGCCCTTATCTACTTCCAGGTCAAATTCACCCTCCCTTCATATCAGCTATTCTCAGCCCTGTCTTCTTCTCCAAGAAAAGAAAAAAAAAAAACCTCCAGAAAATATTTAGGCAAATATAGCACAGAAAAATCTCTTTGCATTCACCTTGTTGTTATTTTATTGACCTTTAATAATTGTGCTATGCTTTGTTTTTCTAAAGCAGATTGTAGCATTATTTATCTAGCGCTCACCCTGACCGCCTTTGAGAGGGGGTTGAAGCTGAGGAATGTGTCGTACAAACACAATTTACCCACACAGGCTAATTAGTATGGCACTTCCACAATATGAATATTTTAACATCCTGTAATCAAGACACCAGCAAAAATGGAAAACTAGCAAAATGTGCTCTCAATATTGCTATGGGAATATAAGTATGTCAAGCAGTTACGGCGGCTCTTGGCTCTTATTAAATCTTATCATTTTTTGCTTTGCTTGCGGGGCAGCAGAGCAGAGATCCAATCACCTATGAAAGCATTCAGACTGCTGGTGCTGTTGAGGTGCTGGACCGGAGACTCCCACCTCTGTCTCGAGTTCTGAACGTAGGTGAGGGGTTTCCTATCCACTCCTATCCTGCCTTAAGCTATCCAGCAAAACATACCTTAAGAACAGCTGTCAGATCAATCCCTTCGGTGATGTTAGGGATGGAGCAGGTCTGTCATTGAGCTTCTGTCACGGTGTGACAGCTATGCATTGTTCTTGTTGTTACTATTATTATCACACAATTGGCCTTTCAGTGCCTGTGGCTTCCATGTGGCCCTTAGGAGTCGTGGTTTTGCCATAAGGCCTACACACTGCACCAGTTAAATTTTGCCAAATGGTCAGCCATGCTTTGCTGGGCTCTACCACAGTCAGGTATTCTGATGGGCTGGTGACACCCAAGTCAATTAAAAGATCTATCCTTCTGAAAAATTCACATGATAAAGCACGATTCCTCACAGGCTAATTGCAAAGGATACAATTAGTTCTGTTGAATAACTTATCACCTGTAGGTCACTTAACATCATCATGAATGTTAAGTAACTCAGATGTGACATAGTATATACACATTTATGAATTGCATCAGTTAATGTAGTCACCGCGCAGTCCTTGCACAGGTGTTCCAATAGGTCACAGGTGTTCATGTTCAGTAAAGAATATGATTATCGAAACGGGGAGCCATTCTATATTTGGAGGACAGGGTCAAAGGTCATCAGGATATTTGGCATAGCATAGTAGCTCCATATAAATTACATGTGAATTTTCCCCTTGACTGTAACTGTCTTTCTAATGAATACTGCAGATACCGGTGTGGTATGCAAATCCCTGAAACACATAATGACAATCTAGCCCATGAATTCATGTCGAAACGGTGGTCAATGTCTAATGCCTTGGTTCTTCTTCTGTGTCAATGGCCAAGAATAGTCACGGTCTGTTCATACGCACACATAACTATATTTAACCACTTAAACATAAAGCGATAAAGGGTACAGTAGAAGGGTTCCTCTAAACGCTTGTTGTGTGTTAAAGGGGACCCATTAAATAATCTCTCATTGTGTCCAAGTGAAAGCAATAGATTATAAGAATATAAGCAGCTTGTTTGACCTCCTCAAACTGGTCAATAAGGACGGATCATGCAGATGGTGTTGTTGCCATGGATAACATCTGCACAATCTTTCCTGTTTGAACTATTGGCAACTATAGATTCTATGTGGAGCTCGTAAATTAAACCCACTACCAAGGCTGGCAGATTCAATGAGGTTTTATGGGGCATCCCTGGGAAGGACAGAAGTCCTTCCTAGTTAGATGCATGACACGGTCTGCTTGGGGGGGGTCAGGTGTGACAGGGTTGAGGGACCTGTTTCAACTTGGACTGCTAGAGACCAGGATTCAGCCCAAGGGGAGCAAACCTCAAACTTTACTGGGCCGCGTTGGTCCATCTGACCTACTTTATCCGGGCTCATTGAGAAATGTTTATAAATAAATTAAGAAAATGTCCTATATGCAAATAAGTAAAATATAATGGCAATATTTAGAATCAATATCTCAGTCCATACTTTAGAAGGTCATGAAACAGTTCAATAAATTTCCCTGCAGAATAATAACCTTCTTTCCAAGTTGACAACAATAAAAAAAAAATGTTTATTTTCTGGTATGTGTCAGTATTCCATTGTGAGGTTCTTCAGATGCATTTCTTTTGCCCTCATCATTTTTGAGGTGGGTTTCCTGCTCGTCACAGTGTGTGTAAAAATGCTGCCGTCGCATGCATGTGAGGAGCATGGCTCCCTGACCCGGCCCGAGTTCCCCGTCCTGCCAGAATTCCCTCTTTCTGGCCCTGTTTTTGCCTCGCTCTGCCCTCATCCTGCAAGACGACACCTGCCAAGGCTGGGATAAAGGCAGCTTTGAATGATGTTACTTCTTGCTAATTGAAGAAGACATCAGATAAATCTGTGCTTATCCTTGCTACCAACTCGATGGAGGCCATCTTCCCAGGTAAAGACCATTGGTCTGCTTCTCTCTACGGGGCTCTGCCCTGTCTGAGGTATGTGATGTGAATAGATTACAGTAAAAGCTAACCGACAGCTAATGCTTCTACTATCTTGGTCACTGCAAAGCTACATTTGTCATTACTACTACCTCTGTGGATAGAGCAAGACTGGGATTCAAACTCTGACTTCTTTTCAGCTAACAAGATAAACTATTACCATCTTAGATAAGATGAATGGATTTATGTAATATAACAACCAGTCCCCAGGTTAAGAACGTCCAACTTACGGAAGTCTCGTACTTATGACCAGACCGCCATAAGACCGATTATATAAAAAAAAACTCAACTTAAATACAATGGTTTGTAATAATGAACACAAGCGATACTTTGTGACACTCGTGAAAATATTGCACGGCTTCAACGGTGTGTCGGCTTCAGGTACAGCACAGTACCAGATGTAATCACAATTATTATTACTCTATAATACTAATTATTACAATGTACTTATTAATACTTTTTGGCTTACCTATAAATTCAACTTAAACACAGACTTAGGGAACGGCTCTCGTTCTTAAGCTGGGGACGACTGCCCGTAATGTACAGACATATCACAGCTGATATTCCGATTTTTATGTAAAGTCTTCCTGTGTAGAAAACGTATATGAATTTAAAAGATATTGTGCTGCTTTTTGTTCATATAGCTTTGATGCCAGTGAACGACTTACATCTCTCATGATTGTCTTGTCATAGTGCCTATGTATCATTTTTGCGAACTGTACCCAATCACGATGCACATTCCCGTCACTGTTTAGGCAGTGCCTGCTCCTTGCATGTCGTATCATTAAACAAGATGGTTATTGTGCCTTTGAAGGACGACTCTGGTCCTACCTCACCCAAAGCCACAATGCTGAGCAGATAAACATCATATTAATAGAGCAGAATAAAGTGGAAATGTGACGTTCTTATAACTGCTGGTTCACGGACCATGACAGAATCGCCTCTGTTAAGGATCCCACAGAATGTGCAGCACCTTTGACGCTGCAGTGTATTATGACCCAGATTTTGTAAAAAGCAACATAAATAACCATTCAAAATACTATGAGTACCTTAACTGGGTCAGAGAGCATATTTCTGAAAATAGTCAAGGTCATTACAGAAAAGAGGGGATTTTGTTTTAGGCCAAAATCGTAAAATTAATTAATAATTCAAGTGGTTTAACTCAGTGGTTTGGTTTGGATAACTTTTATTGTCAAACGCACGTTGAGCTCCACCTAGGTCAGTAGGGACATCATTATTATCTCTGTGAGCTATGCTCACTAATCGAGTATAGCTAAATTCAGCCATTTTATATTTAAGGTCAGCTGTGAATGACACCAGTGCCACGTGACTTTCTAATTTAGTTTTCCTCGTTCCTTTAAAATGCACAATGAAATCTGAGGCCTACAGAGTCATGGTGACAAGCATAGAACCTACTGCCTAAAGTATTATCCCTGAGCATGCTGAGCCACTTGTAAGAACCTGAGCATATCGGGCCACTCGTAAGAACCTGAGCATATCGGGCCACTCGTAAGAACCTGAGCATATCGGGCCACTCGTAAGAACCTGAGCATATCGAGCTACTCGTAAGAACCTGCACATGGCAGCCTGCTCGTAAAAACCTGAGCCCTCTGAATCATTTGTAAGAACCTCAGCACACCAGGTTGCTTGTGAAAACCTGAGCACATCAGGCTGCTTGTGAAACCCTGAGCACACCAGGTTGCTTGTAAAAAACTGAGTACATTGGGCCGCTCGTAAGAACCTGCACGTGTCAGGCTGCTCCTAAGAACCTGAGCCATTTGGATCACTCTTAAGAACCTGGAAGCCCCAGCTGGTGAAGCAAAACAAACTAAATATTTTAGCCACCTGCTATAAGGCATCTTTGATAACCAACCAAAGACCAATTTTTGACTGCCAATCAGCATTTTGATGATTATGAACAACCAATCAGAAGGCAGCTATCATAGTAGTGTAGCTCATTTGTGTGTTCAGTCAAGATCTGCTATGAATTAGTAAGCGACTTTTACATACGATACTTAAGTGATGTGCAATTAAACGAAAGTCAAGAGCAGGCACACCTTGCGAAATGTGAAGGGGGCAGTACCAAGTCCAAGAGGGGGCAAGAGTGGCAGTTACTAGTTGATGTATAAAATAAAACTCAACATTTGTTTGTAAACTGCATCCCATCAGGGAGCTGATGAAAGAAAACGGAAACGATGCAAAAATAATGTGATTCTATTTTGTTGTGTCACTTCAAAGCCTGTAATATTTGGTGCCAGTTAAACAGACCTAGTTATGTTTATGTTCGACTTTTCTTTAACATACAAATCATAACAAGGTTCCTTATTTCTCCCTTAGGTAACCACCAACACAATTACAGCCATCTGGATCTTACTGCTCTTACACCTAAAATCGGTAAGGAGACCAGCACAGGAGAATTATATACATTTTAAGATCAGATTGTTCTGTGCCAAATGGGTGATTCTGCAGTAAAGGATTTTGGAAAAATGATAATGACACTTTGTAATGTATCCCAGTCCCCCCCCCCCCCCAAAATTCCCATTGGTTCTCCATGACAGAACACAACTGTGATTGTAGTAGTTGCATGAATATAAAGAATGCTACCCAGAGACCCTGAATAGGATAAGCGGTCAAGGAAAATGGATGGATGGATGGATGGATGGATGGGCATGAATGCTAATGTTTTGTGTGTGGATTGGCTGGTTTCACAGATACGAGCCCCAGTTAGTTACCCAGCACCATTTCACCAGCAACACCTCCAAGAAGGGCTATTATAGTCAAACCTGACTCCTGCAAAATGATCAAGCTTTGATCTATATCATCTATTAGCTTTGTCTTTCAAAAAGAACCATAAAAACACATCTGCAAAATTAGAGGTCATACCTATCTGATTTGCTTTTAGATAAAAGAAGAAAACAGCAGAATATACTTTCCTCTAATGTTTTCTCACAATTTCTCCCTTTGGGTGTCCCTCCCCAGGCCCCTCCGCTGACAATAACCAGGACACGCCCATTGGTGTATTCCTCATACACATCTTCCAAAAACATTTTTCTGCACTAATTATTTTTGTAACCCAAAAATTGGGGTCCAATTGTCTTTGACAAAGGAGAGCGGTTTTATTTAAAAAAAAAAAAAAAAAACATAAATTACTCTTAATATTAATTCACAATAGCAACGATTTAGCAGACTTGGATCATTTCAAGCATCTTAAAGATGGCTAATACTGATTAATACTAATGCCCCTGTTTCTAACAATAGCAAGGTGACCCGGCAGCTATTAATGTTAATATGTTAATATGGTTGTTGGTAGTTAAATCAGGTCCTGCTTATTTTATCCGGCATATTACTTTTCCTGATCCATATTTTGCCTGTCATCGTCTTAACATCATACAATATGTGACCTTTCTCAAAATCGGAGAAAGGAACTCCACTGATACCTCCTCAACGATTTTTTTTTTTTTATTTACTAGAAGGTCAGAGTAGAATTCAGATCATTCATTTTCTGAGGGTCCCATGATGCAGCAGCAGATACGAAGAAGCCTTTCCTAAGTGGGAATTCTAGGTGAATTGCAACGCTTTGACTTAATGTCATGGCTTCACTCACATGGCTAAAAATCCCCGGTCACAGTGAAATGTTCTTGCAGAAGTAAAATTCCTATTATATATAGAATATTAGTTTATAAAGTATTTTGGGGATTGTTCCTGGTAGTTTTCAAACAGCTTGAGCAAGACTCAAATTTGCATTCACTAATCTGAAAAATAAGATCTGATTCCTTGGGAATACCTTTTTTTTTTGGAAATCAAAACGTTTGGTGTTTTGTACAGTATTTGCACTGATATGGGAAAACCTTTTATCATTGACTTGGCTGATGATCCCGCAGAACAGTAATGAAAATGCACTCTTTGTTGAAGTGTTAATTCCTCTTTTTGTGCTTGTGCCAGTCCCTCTAACACGTCAATGGTCTGTGGAACACTTGGCTTTGTGGGGGTAGATCTCACTGCCTGCTGTAGATATCTCAGATGGCCTGTTTTTTCAACCTGCCAGCAAGGCCCTTCAAGGCTCTGTTGGGCCTCCATCTCCAACCACCTGAAGGCACAAGTCTCTTGGGAGTGTTGGAGGCTGGAGAAAGCATGGCGGCCAGTGGATGAGCCTCAAGCGTCACCAGCCCCAGAGCGTCCCTCCATGCTGGGACGTCAGACTGGTTACTGCTGATTTATTCATTGCAATGATCTTTTGTTCTGCCCCGTCTCCACAGAGAAACCGCGGCTGAACAGGATTCTGACCTCGCAGACCGAGCCCTACGATCTCTCCTTCTCCCGCTCCTTCCAGAACCTCGCACATTCGCCCCCCTCCTACGAGATGCCGCTAAAATCCGACTTAAGTAAATATTCTTCACTCGAGACTTTAAGTGGGTGTACTTTGATTAAACATGCTGCGGTCTCATCTGTACCCTGAGGAGAAAGATTATTGCCTTACTTAATGAATGAACACACAAGGCCATAGTTCAATGTCCTACATGTATGGCATCACGGCCCAATCCGAACCAAAACCCTCACAGCCTGTTCAGGGTAACCAGTTGGAATATAGATGACTGCATGAAATATTACAGGTATTATTTTAAATGTTCAGCAGCATCTCACCTATCAAAAGCGTATAATACTATCTATCCGTAGCAGTAAGTGGCTTAAGTGAGGATTTCTTACTACCAGTCAAACAATCCCTTCACCCCCAAAAGCATACGAATCAGGCGAATTAGGATACTGTAGCTACGCAGCTTCAAAAAAACCAACAACGGCCTGCAGGAAAATCGCCAAAACCCAACACTCTGTGTTTTTCTGCTAAATGTAATACATTTTGTACTTCTCTCTTGTTCAGAGGGCTTTCAGCTAATGGTCCCTTCAAGGACATTATAAATCACTTTGTTTTAAACCTTTCAGTGGAGCCCACGAGATTTGGAACCCTCAAATTACTAACTGCTAACTAATTAAAATTGCAAACTTATTCTGAACACGCAGTCCTAAACATCTTTCAATTGGTAAACTACAAAAAAGGGACTCTTATCATTTTATTTGCTCTTAAATGTTCTCCAAAGACATTAAAAAGTCAAAGCTGAAGTATATGTACTATTTTATCTCATGCACTCCAAAACCGTTTCATTTCATTTCACACATTTTACTCACAAATCCTTTTTAATCTGTCAATAATAAGGTAAACAGGTTCAAAACATTGTTCCCATTGTTGTGTTTTCAGATTAGGGGACTATACAAGTTTAAATACAATTCTTGTTTGTTCACAATCCATCTCTGTGCCTAATCATTCACAGTCAACAGGATGTTCTTTAAAGTCTTGATTCTGATACCCAGAATATGAGAGGTTGCTTGTTTCCCCCCATGTATAACTAAACACTAGACATTTTCTCTCAAATACACATCTGATCATGGACTAAACGGCTACAGCCTGTGATACACCCTGTGATACACCCTGTGATACACCCTGTGATACACCCTGCTACACCCTGTGATACACCCTGTGATACACCCTGCTACACCCTGTGATACACCCTATGATACACACTGCGCTACACCCTGTGATACACCCTGCGCTACACCCTGTGATACACCCTGTGATACACACTGCGCTACACCCTGTGATACACCCTGTGATACACACTGCGCTACACCCTGTGATACACCCTGCTACACCCTGTCCTACACCCTGCGATACACCCTGTGATACACACTGCGCTACACCCTGTGATACACTCTGTCCTACACCCTGTGATACACCCTGCGCTACACCCTGCTACACCCTGTGATACACCCTGTGATACACACTGCGCTACACCCTGTCCTACACCCTGTCCTACACCCTGTGATACACCCTGCGCTACACCCTGTCCTACACCCTGTGATACACCTTATGATACACACTGCGCTACACCCTGTGATACACTCTGTCCTACACCCTGTGATACACCCTATGATACACACTGCGCTACACCCTGTGATACACCCTGTGATACACCCTGCTACACCCTGTCCTACACCCTGTGATACACACTGCGCTACACCCTGTTCTACACCCTGTGATACACCCTATGATACACACTGCGCTACACCCTGTGATACACCCTGTGATACACTCTGTCCTACACCCTGTGATACACCCTATGATACACACTGCGCTACACCCTGTGATACACCCTGTGATACACCCTGCTACACCCTGTCCTACACCCTGTGATACACACTGCGCTACACCCTGTTCTACACCCTGTGATACACCCTATGATACACACTGCGCTACACCCTGTGATACACCCTGTGATACACTCTGTCCTACACCCTGTGATACACCCTATGATACACACTGCGCTACACCCTGTGATACACTCTGTCCTACACCCTGTGATACACCCTGTCCAACACCCTGTCCTACACCCTGTGATACACCCTGTCCAACACCCTGTCCTACACCCTGTGATACACCCTGTCCAATACCCTGTCCTACACCCTGTGATACACCCTGTCCTACACCCTGTGATACACCCTGTCCAACACCCTGTGATACACCCTGTGATACACCCTGTCAAACACCCTGTCCTACACCCTGTGATACACACTGTCCTACACCCTGTGATACACTCTGCGCTACACCATTCTTCAACATGTAAGAGTAGAGAAAAATGAAGTATCTAAAGCCACGATAAGACAGCATTAAGAACTGTTTCTTGACCTTATGCTATGTCCCCCCACACAGGTGACAAGGATTTAGATGACTACTATCCACGGAAGCACCATTTACCAGAGCTGCCACCGCGAGGAATGCTGCCTCTGCACATGGACCAGCAGGTGGCGCCCCCGAGGCAGCGCCCTCGCCGCGTGCAGCGCGCCATGTCCCAGGACCACGTGCTGTCGCCCGAGAGAGCGCCCCCACGTGACTACGGCCTCCCGTCTTTCACACTCTCCCCTTACCACGGCCGCATCCTGTCAGAGGAGCAGCTACTGTCAGCTGAGCGTCTCCAATCCCAGGATCCCCTGCTCTCCCCTGAGAAGATGCTGACTCTGCGTCGTCACGGCCCCCGGGACAAGATGATGTCCCGCGCCATGTCCCACGCCGACATGCTCATGCCCACTACGCCTGTCATGGACCGGCACGTGAAAAAGATACATTTAGAACCCAGTCCCTCCATCGATACCTACAACACCCTGACGGTGAACCAATGCGCCTCCAAGAGGCAGGCCTTCGCCTCACGACGGACGCACACGGTGGATCACCTGCAATACATCCCCGGCCACCATCACCACTACCAACGCACGGCCAGCAAGACGGAGGTGACCGTTTGAGATTACGGAGGCGGGGGCAGGGGGCGCAGGGCATCGGTGAGGAGCACGATTGCCAGGAGTAGCACCCTGGTGCGTCTCCTGGGTTCCACAATCCCATTGGCCAAGTATGTCTCACACTTCCAAAGGTCAGACATGCTAAAACTAACCGACAATAAAATGCATTATTTTTTCAGCACCAGCTTTCCGGTTTATCGCACGAATAAAATATGAAATAAAGTAGTTTTTTGACGAAGGCTGCACCCTACACACTTCGGGTGTCTTACAAGGGCTTTAGAAGGCTGGCACGGGAAGAATGGTACAGCTCGTCTCTGTGGTTCACAGTGTGAAGAGTGATGTCGTACCAACGCAGAACTAGCACCACACGTATTAAACTACAAACAGGTGCACTTCACATACCTCCTGTCCGCCTCGACACACACTCCAGTTAAATAGCAGAATAGCTCAGTGGGTTAAAAAGCACAACCTATTGAACTTTTTTAAATTAAAAAAACTGTTCTTTCAATTACTTTTCTCTCTCGATATTGGCCAACACATATTCCGCTAATAATTAGACAATTATCAAATTATTTCCTTCAGGCAGACGATTGTAAATAGGCTATATTAGCAGATGGTACGAGGGGTTTGTGATGAGGGGGTCACTAATGAAATGTGTTCTTCACAGATACTCATTGCAGTTTCCTACACAGCCCAAAGCTTCATTAGAGAATAGTGATGTGTGTGACGTGTAAAATGTTAAGAGACTGGGAAGCGGATGAACTGAGCCAACGTCAAAGTACACCGTAGCGCAACATCTTAACACCTCTGCTAACAATTTTTTAAATCACATTGTAACCATGCATCTCTTGTATGAAACACTGTAATGTATGTGCTTGGTTGGGATCACTGCGTTCAATTTGTACATTTTGATAAGTCTGGTGTATATAAACTTAAAATCGAACTCGAAACGGAATAATTGCTGTTGTGAAATGGTCACATTTGTCGAAGCCGTCCTGTGTAACGATCGAAGAAAATGTCAACTCAATTAGCGTAGTGAAGAGAAGATTTAAACTGTGAGTAGTTTGTTCCGATGTTTTCATTACGAAGCAATGCCTTATCTTGTGGGATCTCATAAGCCAGTGGATTTTTTAGTCACGTGTTTCGTCCTTTCACGTTTTCATCGTTGATTTCGTAGACTTGCTTCTCATCTTTACTTTCCAGCTTTGAGAAATTACGTTAAGTTGAACCAGCAACATTTAGACAAAATAAGCGATATACCTCAGACATTTTGGAAACGACTGATGTTAAGACGGTTTACGTTAAGTGAAGTTGTGGGAGGGGGTATTTTAAACCATTTAATATTTCTACATTTTTTTTAATGTGGCATCATCCAAAATAGCGTTTGACATGCGTGGCCAAAACTACAACGTAATCTAATTTTTTTCAGTAAAGAACAGTTCTTAGCTTCAGTAAAGAAGAGATTACTGTGTTATTTCTATAACATTTTGGGAACATGTTAATAAACACTTGAAATTAGGATATTTAAATATTCCCACATATTTCTGAGCCATTCTGAATTATTGTGTATGCATCTGTATTTGCAGACATGCAAATACACTGCAACAGTGACGTAAACCCAGTTAAGCCCGTGAGTAACATGGCGGGTCGTGTGCTTCCTGCCTCGAATCAGTACGTCCCGATATCCCAAGCAGACATTCATATTCAGATCGGGGCCAGAAATCCGTAATTGTCAGCAAGAACTGATGACTTACGCAAAAGAGACGGAGGGAAAGACTGTGAATGTGTTACGCGGATAATGAGCATCACTGGGCAGCACAGGCACACCACTTCGGGGAAAAGGCTGGTGCGATTTTGTGGCGTCAAGAACTCTCTGCTCCTCGCGCTTAGTGTACTAGTGATCATTTTAGATCCACACTTCTAAAGGGATTTGCTTTGTAGTTTTTTCACTTATTAGAACTTCTGTAGGAAGCACTCACTTGCATTAAAAAAAACTTAATAGTACTGTAACAATTTTCTTTTGAAGACAATGCCTCCATTATGGGGTAACGTGGTATGTTTGTGTTTAGGTCCACTTACAAACTCTGTGTTTATAGTAGTACTGATGACGAAGTATCTTTGTATCTGTGACTTTGCACAAATATGGGTTACTCATTGAATGAACTAATACACGAGCTGCAAATTACTGTTATTTTGCGATGTTCCTGCTCTGATTTACTCATAAAAGTGCATTCTGTATATACCGTATAAAACCATAACCAATTTAGTAATCAGCCTAAAGAACAACTTTTTTCCCAATTCTATCATTTATTTATGAATCAGAAATAAAGGAGATCAAGCTATTTCTGAAGTGAATTGTTAACTACCTGCAAAAAGATTAAATAAACATGGACAAACTGCAGATCAATTTTACAAAGTTGTGTCGACCCTAAAATGCGCTGCCTTTCCATCAACTGCGGAAGAAAACGTGGACCGGCGGGGTTCATTTGAAACAGACGAACACATCATGATAACTCCTTGGAACTAATGAGCGATCGCGAAATTCGACTGCATTTGCTGCAGCGCAGACGGCGGATCACGGCGCTGCTGGACGGGAGCATCAAGGTCTAGAGTCACACCCGGCTGTGGAGAGCAACCTACTAAAGCAGGATATTTTAATAATGGATATTGAGATGAAACTTAAATGAAACGTCCTTCTATATCTACCAAAATGTTAGAATTACAATATTAATTGTTTCTGCAGGTAATTATGATGTCAGATATTGAAATTATTATGTCATATAATCCAGTAGTCTTTTGAAGACTTGATGTCGTTTTTGCAAATAAAACCACGGTTCATATTACGCCTGGGTTTATGACCGGATGTGTTCCTTAACAGGACAGAAGGTGCTTGATGTTAGGATTCAGCTTTTGTTTTCTGAGAGAAGTGCCTGTTTTCTTGATCGTACATAATTAAACTGGGCCGCAATAGCGCAGGGCCAGTCGCTTCGACTGCGGCTTTCTGTGAGAGCGTCACTGAACATGTGCCCAAACACACGGCCGGCATTTCTTCACAGAGCTTCATAAACTCCATAAAACGAGCATAAAGTTACATTTTTTCCATAAATTGGAAGGAAATTAGATATGTATTTATTTACTTACTTACCAGCTAAAGCGATTCTGGTTAAGTACCTTGCTTAAATACATATAGCCTACATAAAGAGATAGATAATTTTCACTGTGTGAGTAAACGATTTTATTGCTATTCACATCGTAAAGGGTTTTGCAGATAGAATCGCACATTTTACTTTTGAAAAATGGCATTCTCGGGGGAAAAAAACCCTTTTCACACAGACAAAACATTTAATCTAGTCAAAGAGGAAGAGCTATCTCCGAGAAATATGTGCTGAAAGTGCAGGGTAAAGATACGAAGGAAAAACCATTCCGGTACTCAAAGCTAACAGCAGCAGTTCAGACAAGAGGAAGCCGCCGCGACTCGACTATTAATTACGGACGTGGACGGAGGCTCCCAGACTCCCATTGGCAGTAACGATATAACCTGCTGGCCGCGTACACGCGAATCCCCGCTGCTGCTGGACTGGGAGACCAGTTTCCAAAAGAAATCGCTGTAGTGAGGGATATGGGAGAAAATAATATATTTTTTTGGGTTCTGCTTTGCCTTTTTGACTGGCGCAGTTAAAGTTACAGTAACAAACTTAGAAATATTCAAATGGTTTTGGGCCCCAAAACCCCTCATAATTTACTTTTATAAATTAGCATACCCATCTTCGCATTTTAGTCATCATCTGATCAAGTCCAAATTCCAAACATTCCCAGTGATTCGAAAACACGTAACAATTTAACCTTTACACTCAGTTAACAGCTGCAACGGTTTAGGAGGCTCGTCGGGAGTTGCAGTCTTACAGGTATAGAAACGTTGCATCACTGGGGTCTGTCCTATGAATGGCATTAACATTGTATATTTTCAGTTACCTCTCTTGTTAACACTTGAGGAAGTAGCCACTTAAGAAGTTGATGACTATTCAGCCAAAAAGATGACTATTGTCAGTGAATTGCTGAGAACAACAATGAAACTGTGATGGTATTCCCTGATTTAACAGGTCCAAAACAGACTAACAACAATATGGTTAACTGGGCCTAGTAGTTATCTCATATAGAAAAGAGGGTAAAAATTGTACCTTTGCTTGTCACTGGGGCTGTACTCTCAAGGGTAACTGTAGGTAACTGCACCTTTCAAGGGACAGAAATGAACTCCGAGGAACATTTTTGTACCATTGATGGGACATGAATGCTGTTTGTTCCTTTGGGATGTCCAATTCTGAACCTCAAAAGGTACAATTACAAGGGCACAGGCCCAGTGACAAGCAATGGTACAAATTGGTACCCCTTTTTGACAGTATACATGTTGATCTACTGCTTTTCCCACAATCCAGCTACCCACTACAAATAGTTATGACGTGTCCAAGAAACACAGACGGTTTAATCAAAGCCAGTTAATCATTCTGCCGGCAATTTCTCTCAATTCCGGCGCATCATGCTGCTAGTTAAACTGAGAATTGATTATAATTTGTACCGCTGCGCTGACATTTGTCTTCCGCTGAATAAATAAGAGCCCGGATGCTGCTGTGATTTCTGTCGGAGAAATTCGTGTTGCGTTAATGGCTGAACGTGAAATTTGCGAATTGCTCTGCACAAGACATATCAGATAGTTGTCCTGTATAATCTCATATTATGCAATTTTTAAATCTGAGTCTTCTCTGCCAGGGAGAGACCAAGGAGGGACGAGACCCTGCAGAAACACACCTTTAATGCTACAGGGATATTTTGAGAGACAGATTCCTCACGCATAGGGAGAAATATGCAGATGAATAAAACTTTCATATTAAAGACCAACTACTAACCTTTCACAAAAGGAATACCCAAACCATACTTACCCTATGGACCTATTGATAGGTGTACCAGTTTGCCGATAATACTAGGTAACTTATGTCACAAACATCGCAATATAGCATCCCAACTCTAAGTCGCTTAGGATGGAAGCGTTAAGAAAAGTTAAGGTCCGCTTCAGTCTCAGCAGTTACCGATATGATTGGTTATAACTAGATGGTTACTTTACAGTGAGATTCCAAAGCAAAGCTCTCACGCCATGGTCACTCAGGTTCTCCAGTTATTACAATTAGTATCCAATAAGTACTTTGCCGTTAGCGAGAATCACGGTATACAAGTACAAAAGCTATGAACGACGGCAGGATTTCAAACAAATGAGTTTTTATAACGATTGATATTTTGTTTTATACCTACTGTACGCTTAAGTTTTCCTTAAGAATGCCTTTTAAGGATAGTTCCTACATATTAGACACATACCGAATCAAGGCTGAAATAAGTAAATTAAATTTCGTATGAGAAAAGCAGTGAGGAGAGAGTGGCATACGTTTTCAATACATTTACATATGAAGACGGATTACAGATAAACCGTCGGTATGGTCCTGTAGTCATCTACATATGGATGCATTGTTGCAGTCGCCGTTTGCTTTTTGATACCATCTTGTACTATGTGCTCCAAAAATGTACAGAATGATACAAAATATTATGCGTTTGCCAAAAAATATACATATGATGGTCATTTTTGTGCACCTTAGTAGGACCCCCACTTGCTTTTAAACGGCACTTATATTCCACATGACTTTCACGTTTTGATCGTTCAGCAACCTTTTCCTTTTTTTTTTTTTAAAAAAATAAATTGACGCCATTCAAGTTAAGTACCCTTTTCCCCTCTCTTGTAGCAACCTAGATTTGTGCAACTGATGCTCAGGACTCGCATACATACTCCGTAGGAGCATTACTGCCCCCTGGAGGAGAGGGGACAGAAATTCCACAGCAATAGCTCAAGTCATGAAAATGTCAACATCCCTGAATTTTCTTGAGAAAAAAAAAAAAAAAAAACCCAGAACGAAAATCATTAAAAAACAGCCAACATACAAAGAGCCAAAGAATAAATGAATTTGCTTTATTAACAAGCAAAGCCTCAAAATTAAATTAAGAATCTACAAGCAATACATCAGCTTAAATTAAATGCATCTGGTCACATCCATTTAATTTATCATTAGTTCAACTAATCAAGTCTCTCGCGTGCAAAACACAGGCACTCCTCACGCCGAGCTAGCTGGCCTTCAGCCTTTTGCTCTGCTCCTCCCGGCTGGCCTCCTCCAGCTCCCGTTTGCTCCCGTTTCCAGTCTCCGCCTCCTCCCTCTGCCGCAAGTCCCTCCGCTCCCTCCGCTCCCGCCGCTCCTCCATCTCGCCGATCTCCTCCGCGAACAGGGCTTTCAGAGAGGGCACCATCTTCGGGATGGTGCCCACGTCGCCCAGAGCCACCTGTGAAAGTAGGGGATAATAACGTGAAATGGTGAAGCACATGGGGATGCTTTTAAGCTTCAGAAAGCTGCATCTGAAGCGCGGGTAAGTGGGGCACCTCAACCTGGTGAATGACAGGTTGAAGCTACCACAGCCATCTCAATCATGAATTTAAGTGGGTGGGAACTCATACAGTTGGATGAAGTCTGCTGATGAAAACCCATCATCCAATCAGCATCAGCAGTTCCTGGCCTTCACCCTCTTTGCCCAGTCGAAAGGTAGGAATGCCAGCTTCTGGACTTCAAGACTGACCCAACCCTCAGTTTTCCCACTACTATGCAGGAGGAGGAAAATCCCTCAACTTGAGGGATTCGCCCGGCTGATGGAAGCAGTTCTTACACCGAAACTCACCCCTTACAATCAGGCAGGAGCTTTTAAAGCTTTTAAAAGCAGCACTCAGTCCTCAGAAGTGGCACAGCCACAAAACCTGTATCGTGCAATAGACTCAGAAGCAAACTGAACACCTGGGCTCCTCAGAATCAACACCATGCCCCTCAGAAGCTTGAGACTCGACAGTCGTTCGCTCACCTTCATGTGGTCGAAGGATATGCCCACTCGGTCGTTGAAGTCCGCGTTGAACAGGGGGATCTTGGCGTACCTCTGGCTGAAGTGGTTCAGCATGATGAACTCTGCGTTCATCTTCATGCCGATGTCAATGGCCTGAGATGTCGTGCTACGATTGAAGCCAATTCTGTCACTTCTCGAGTCACTTCATTCATTTGCTACCTTGTGCACCCTTAATGGTACCACATGGAACTGTGGTCCATTCAAATTACCAAGAACATCAAGTATCTTTAGCAATTTTCCCGTACAAGTACAACGTAGGCTTCTTACTCCAATATGATCACAGGGGCGCTCATATCGATCCCATGCCGAAAGTGGAAACTATACAAAGCATTAAATCTTCCATACACACTCTTTTAACCATAGGCGGAAAGTTAAGATCGAGAAAATACAAATCCAGATCAAGGTTTTGTTTCAACCAACCCGTTGAGTGTAGAGTCACATTTACAGGAGTACTCAACTCATTGGCTGCAACAAAATCTCGGTCTGGATTTTCACTTTCTGCCTCTGCGTTTGCCTAGATAAACTGCTCCATTAGAGAAAGGTTTCAAGTGGCAAGCAAGTACCTGTGCCTCTTGTCCCTGGCCTCCTCCTCCATCCCGTCCTCCAGCGTGGCCTCATGGATCAGCAGAGTGGCATCCTTCCCTTGGGAAACAATTGCGCCCATGTGACTAAAGGCCACGCCCTGTGACCGACACCCACTCTCCACCAGCAGCCAATCACCAACACCGAAGCCAGGCGCTGCGCATTATTGCAAATACACAAGCTCACAAACAAGCGAGACAAATCTGGCCGTATACTTCCGACAAAAAATAATAATAATCAACATGGTTTTGGCAGCATGACGTCGTATGATGGTTGGTTGGCAGGACTAATTACGCAGTTTCCAGCATGCTTCGCAGAGCGCGTTTAAACACGGTAAATCAATATACATATTCTTGTATTTGTATAAATAATTGTGTAATGTTAAATAGGATGTGTTTGAGCGGGGAAGCCAGCAAACTGTTTCGCACTGCCCCTCCAGGAGTGGAACTGGGGAACCACACTCGAGTGACACCCCCATATAAAGACCTCCCACGAAATCCCCGCCCCGCCCCCGAGATGCCTGAACACAGGGACACGGTAACACCTAGCATTTAACGAGATACTCAATGTCCTGCTTGCGGAGGACGCAGCCAACACACCCATGTGGACCAGGGCTTCGGACGGCATGGTGTCCCCAGAGAAGACGACCTTCCACCCAGAGGGGTGCTGGAGGCTGCAGCCGAAGGAGCCCCTGCAGTGTGGCACCACGCACGTCTGGAACTGTGGCGGCGTGGACAGAGGGAGGCAGTCAGTTACACACACGTTACAGGCCATGTCCCCCACGGCCAAGCGGGGGGGCTCCCGAGAACAGCCGTATCAATACTGCTATTAATCGTCAAGCCACTTCAAGTTAATTCATTGTGGTACTGGGTAACACTGGTGAAATCTAACATTTTAAAAAAATTGCTGCCTATAGTATATACACAGGGTAGGGAGGCAGCATGTGGCTCAGTGGACTAAGTCTGTGTGCCTGTAATCATGAGGTTCAAACCCAGCCTCAGCACGTCTGCGGGTCCTTGATCAAGGCCCTGAACCCCCAGCTCCCTGGGCGCTGCTACAGATGGCTGCCCTTCGCGGACGACTTACTCCACAAAGAGCAAGTTGAGGGAGGCGTAAAGATAATTTCCCCACAGGGATCAATAAACTACCGATTATTATTAAAACGGAAATGAGTAAACAAAATGCACAACGAAAGGTACAAAGTTAACGCACCCGGGAGTCGAAGCAACGATTTTACTCATAATACTGATTCATCCTGGTAGTTTAAGGCCCTTAATACCGGTTGCTTACATTTGGCCCATTTTAAAATTAGTATCTCCATTATTTAAATACCAGCGTGTTAACCATCAGCAGTGCGATGTACTAAATTGTCACACTCATATGGTGGGGAGTACTGCATCGGCGGCTGGTTGGGAGTAGGGTGGGATATCGCCAAGACGCATTACTCATATGGTGGGGAGTACTGCATCGGCGGCTGGTTGGGAGTA
>JABFEA020000048.1:17391502-17402705 GCA_019775915.2 Cyphomyrus plagiostoma | reverse complement strand
CCCTCCCCCCCTCCCCCCGCGCGCCCGGGCCGCCCGGGGGGCCGGCCGCGCCCGGGCGGGGCGCGGGGGGGGCCGCCCCCCCCCCCAGACCCGTCAGTCACGCAGTATCAGAGGGGCTCTGTCTCGTGCACAGATGATCCAATCCAGTAGTGACGGCCAAAAGAAACTGTGAACCATTCGCTGTATTTTCTGACACCTCCAGATAGTGCTCTATTGAAAAAGGGCTCAATTCATGCCCCAAAGCAAACCAAGAGCGCCATCTAGTGGGGTCAAAATGTACAGAAGATAGTTCATGAAGTTTCCTTTGGGCATCACCACCGTCCAGTACGTGTGAGCTGTGCACTCTGCTCACCTTTGCCATGTAGGTCTTCAGCTCTGGGAAGATCTCAGGGTGAATCATGTTGAGCTGGGTCTGAATCTTGTGGCTCCGCACATTGTGTACGGTGCTCACGTGCTCGTTTAGAATGAGGTGCTCTGTCGTGGGCCCGAACCTGCCAGCCAGCACAACCAATCAGGATCCCCATGGGTCCAAAGCAGTCATGCAACTTGAGGCCACTCTAAGTGCAGCTCTGGTCACGCGGCTCCATCGCAGGACTCACCTCTCCATCCACCGCTTGTACTCCTCCGTTTCTAGGACAAATTCTGGGGTCATGTGGACAACCAATGCGACAGGGACCTGACCACCACTCTGGTACCTGCAGATGTGGAGCAACTTTAACAGCCACGCCTATTCATTAGCGTCCCTTGGGCACACTGCCGTACACCAGCTGACCACAAGATGGCGTCAAATCGCCCATGTACAGTACAAACTGACAAGAGCAGCGCAAACTTTCAGTTTTTAATATCTTTCAGCAGGTTTTCCCTCGTGCCGGTCATACTGGGGTAGTGTATTTTAATTAATCGTAAAGGTCTTGAATGTCCGTTCTGAAGAAAGATAAATCAGTGGCCAGGACAACTAAAGCGCATGTCGTCATGACGATACCCGCAGAGGGTCTCATTGGTGCACAGGGGCTGGACAAACTCCAGTGAGGGGCATTCCAGCACGATGAAGGCGTGGCCAGGGTCCGAGGGCGTGCACACATCCCCGGGGTGAATCTGTGGAAGCACGACACTAGTCACTCGTCTTGTCAGAGGCTGATTCGCTTCCCAAATCTCCCCTCAAGGCCACCTTAGCCATTACACGCATTTCAATGTCACCACCAGACAACCTGGATTATTTAATTGAGTAAATAAAAGTAAATGGAGGTATTGATTAGCCATGTGATAACAGCCGAGTCCAGAGATACTTGGCTGCCCTGGATGGGTGCTAGAAACACTGCCGTGATTTTGGGAGAAGTTTGGAAATGACCAAGCAGACTCACTTTGACAGACATTTATACGTCAACAGGAAAAAAAAAAAATGATGCTTAAATGATCTTAGCTTCCGTACGACTTCTCCCATAATGCCGTAGGAAACCTGTAAGTCAGACCAGCCACATCCAGCACTGCTACAGAAGGCAAGATGAGGAACACTCTCACCTCCCTGCCCTCGAAGGTCACCGATCTGCCGTCCTTCAAGGCGGCGATGATGGGTCCGATGGCTGCAGTGCCCCTGCAGACAGAACCACGGGGTGGTTAGCAAAACGCCTGGAGTAGGTGGCAGAGCGAAGGTTTGGCCTTTCTGTCGGTAGAAATGTCTCCTTCAGATGGGCAAACACAGTTCATCGGAGGAGCACAATCAGCCGTAAATAAGTCCATCCTCTGCCCCCCCCCTCCCCATTTACCAGATTTATGCTTTGTTCTTCATATTTGCTCATTTCTTGTAGATGAACATTAAATCAGCTGATGTCACTAATTGCTCTAAGAGGAAGTGATGCAGCTGTAAAAACTGCAGCAGACAGACTGGAACGGAAATCTGTTCCGCTACAATGTCTGAACCACAAATGTTATATAAAAGGTGGACATTTGATCAACGCCTTTTCTTTTTGAAAACAAAAGAACCAGCAGGGGGTGCCCTAGAGTGTGGGGCCCTGGGTGTTTATCCTTCTACCCATAACCGACAGATAAACCAAGCACGACATGAGCCAGATTCTCTAGCCAAATACTTACACAGGTAACCCAAGCTCTTTGGCTTTAAGAACCAAGAAGTTTCCCTTCTTCTGGTTAAGCTGTAATAAGAAAGTGGCATGAAGAATCACCTCAGCGGTTCTATTCCGGCTTAGTAAGGGCGTCGACAGCAGCCTCTCACCTTACATATAAAGGCAACCACTAGATCAGGCTCTTTGGTTGCTGTCGATCCCGCACCTGCATAACGAATAGGTCACATCACATCACATCACACACGCTGCCTCGCACTCTGCAAATCGCCTTCCTGGCTGCGCTGCCGTTCTGTTGAGTACCGGCGGAAGGCTCACCGGGGCCATCTCCAGTGTCGGCCGGCCCAGCCCCGGGGGAGGACTGGCTGCTCGGGGTGCAGCTTGTGGGGGACGGGCATCCTGCAGGCTTGGCTGGAGATCAGAGAGACAAGGGTCTGGGTTCAGGTGCGTCTTTGGGAGGGACAGTGGGATCCTTCAATTTATACAATGAAACAGCTGTCTAATTTGCCTGAATGATCAAAATTGCCCCTCCTCTCTATAAACAAACCACTCAAAATATATAGAGATGATAACGGAGATGATACTCACCAAAAATAGGTACTTGAGTGACCGACATGGTCTCGTCAGAGTACTGTGGCTCAGTGTAGGGACGTACAGCTTTGACGACAGCCAAACATCAAAGCATTAACAAGATGTGTTTCTCAAGGACTTTTAAACTATCAGAATAACCACATTTATATAAAAGTGAGAATGTTATAAAATTGAATACCTAATTTGATTTCATTTAGAGGTCCGGAGAAGACACGAATGGCGCTTAAATACTTTTCCTTGGAAACAAACGAAAAGCAAAAATTAACTGTACTTACATGTGACAAATTATGGAGGATAACAGCCCAACTTGAGCCACTTAACTCACCAGCTGAGGCGGACCTGAGAGAACGCACTCCGGAACGCCAGTGTCTTTCAGCGTCAGTATCATACCTGCGAAATACAGCGCAGAGAACCCGGTAGGCACTTCGGGTGTGTGCGTCCCTCTATCTGGCCGTAAACTGAAGCACAAATTCTTGTCAAACTATTCGTTTTCTACATTTTCCTTAGGACAGCCCTCGCACGACTGAATGAATTAGTTTCATACAAGTCATGTAATCTCTGCCTACAACTCAATAAGGAAGCATTACGGAGAGAGAAGCCAGACGTCAGTTTAATGTTCTCACCACATAAACCACCAACATTATCGTAGCTCATCCTGGTTAAAAAAATGTTGTCTAGGCGAGAGGCTTTCAGTCTGCAAATGTAAAGCACAAATTATATCAACGGATTGGATTCTAAACACTAGTGTAAATGGCAAAAACAATGCCTGTTTCCAATCGACTTACTTATGCTCGTGCATCAACCTCTGGGTCCCTTCTCCACAGTTGAACAAATACCTGTAACAGTTGCAGTTGTTTACATTAGGTTGGTGGAATATGTGTAAAACATAATATCAGAGAGGATATCGTTAAAAAGAACAGGTTCCGTCGTTCATTACCTGTTGTATTCAGAGAAAACATACAGCGATGCTCCATTATCTCGACTGCCTGCTCCGACTACTTGTATGTATACAGTTGAAGCCCCGTGCAAGTCAATGTTTTTTCGGTGTTCCTTGATCTTCACGTGTCGCAGGGTGTCTCTGGGAGGCTTCGGTTTTTTCGGTCTCGGTTTCTGATTATTGTTTGTATTAGAGGCCATAGCCCGCGATATAAGAAAAACAGTCCGAGGAAAAATATTTTTAACCCATGTATTAGAATAGCATTGATACTGAGTCGTCGCTGAATATTTAAGACATAGGCCGGCGGTCGTTCTTATGTCAAAAAATGCTTTTCTTATAATAAACATCAAGGCAGCAAATGCAGTAACAGATGTTCAAATTTCTTTTTTAAATAGAATTACCTAATACAATAACATTTTCATTATATATCTAACTCTCCCTCCGACCACACACATTCCACATAAGTTTAGCAACGTGACAGTTTACTGCACTTTCTTCCGTCGCAGCATGATGACGTCACATTGTGATGCCTGAATTTCAGCGCAGCGCTTCTCAAACGTGTTTATACGTCCATTGATGCTAATTATGTAATTGACTTGATATTATTCACAAGATGAAACCTACAAACGGAAATCCAAAATACTCACTTATGTTCAATGATAAGAATTCCAAGATCTTGCATATTGTTGAAATTGTCAAAATAATAGAAGATATGTTTCACAAACTGCAAATCTACAATGAAGTCACATTGTTCCACGGGTGTGATTGCCGGGACATATCACGCCATAATTAACTGTTTATGATTCACTAGAACTAACGCGGAAAATATATATGATGCGAAACAGGGCAAAATAGATCGATTTTCTGATTCGGCTAGTATACAGATCGAAGACATTTGTCCGGGACCCGATTTATGCAATATATATTTTATCTGAAATTGTTTTGCGTCTAACTATAAACGATGCAACAATAATACTTGAATCAAAGTTTCAAGGAAAACTAGAAAAGAAAAAACTTAAAGCGACCACTTAAATGTATTGTAACGTTATGTGTCACTATAGTGTTAAATAGTATTTTACAATTTTTCCCCAAATAATGCTAGTTAAACGTTGCAGCTGCCAATTGTTAAATTTATTTTATTGATAATTTTTCTGCCACTGTAAGTTTCCAGACCTCACAAAACAAGCATTACAATGCCAAATAACAGGATTATGTTTTGACTTCATCACATCCAACCTCTGGGCAAAGGGGCATCTGGAGAGGCCTCAGTGACTTTGAGATCAGATAATTAAGTCTTAAATAATAAGGTCAAGCATCTCGTGAAGAAAGAATCACTGGGAACATTTCTTGTAAAAACATTTTAACAAATAACCACTGTCCTATTTACTGCAGTCACTTAGGTGGGCTTTGTTTTTTTACATATCTACCATGAAGAAAATAATGTGCACAGCAGTTTTTCAGAGATGTCAAACATTCAAAAAATATTTAAACAGTGATGTCATTTAAATCTCTTATGGAAAAGGGTCATACTAACATTCTATTGAGATAAAATTTATTTGAAATTAACCCAACTGCACAGTTCATGGCGTACTCACTGAGGTCATGATAGATTTCTAAAATTAAAAAAAAAAAAAAGGACAATTTTAAAACTGCACAACTTTCCCCACTTAATCTTGTCATTAAAATTTATAGATGTCATTGACATGCATTGAAAATAAAATGATTACAACTTCCAAAAACGGACTAATTTTTCATCCATTATCAGTCTCAACTGCAAAACATCTGTGGTAACTCAGTGCTGTTCCTGTCCCTCTTTACTAGAAGGCATACTGTGAACCCCAGTGAGTCCTTGCCACAGTGGAACCTGAGGACCAACAGAATGAAACGGGGCATTGGCTCACACCACGGCCAATCAGAGTGGATCCCAGGGTTTCCTAATATAAAGGGCCTGTCCATCCCCATTAAGAAGCTCAACCAGCTCAAAGGTCCTTCCAGAAAAGCTGCTAAGAGGCATAGATCCATAGGTGTAACCTACACTGCCACTATCACCATATCTATTCAGCTATTCCACATTATTCAGGATCAGTGTAAGCATATCCAGTTACGTGTCGTACTCAACATGGGCCTTTACAAACCAAAAAAGTTTTCTGAAAGCAACCCTGTAGCCTGTCTTTGGTGAAAATGAGTTGGGACAATTACAGAATAGGGAGATGGGGCTGTAAAGAGAAACATCCAGTTGAACAAAGCATCTTAAAACATGTGGTCCATGAAATTATAGTGACTTGCAGAGATCTTTTGCACATTTTCCCATTCTGCAAAGACATAGAATAACATTTTTCAACAAGCACCTTGCATGCTTCAGTCAAAAGTTAGCATAAAGGAAGTCACTGTTTTATTTCATTTTTTTTTTTTTTTTTTTTTTTAAATCAGCAAATTAAATCCATTGCACATCTGTTCAATACCCAGTGGTACTCAGGTAAGGTATGCAGAGGGAAGGGACAAAAAAAAATAAATAATAAAACCTTAAACCTTCCTTGTTCTTGGCTTTTAACCCTATTGAAGCCAGATTTGATCTAAGATACACAAAATATTTAAAATCAAATACATGGAAGAGTTGTGAAAGTTCACACAGAATATGATTCCAGTATGGTGACTGAATATCTCCAGGTCAAAAATGAGACTTAATAATCTTGTGTATAATTCCAGGATTCATCACTATACTGTGTTCACATAATAGGCCTTACACCAAAAAACGGCAGGACCAATGGCTAGTGTGCAGTCCCTATGTAAGCATTTGAGAGAATCACGTGCGTAGGTGACATCATAAAAACGTGAACAAGAGGAATCTTATTGCACATGAGGGAGGAGATCGCCCTGCCGAGTGGACAGATTTAGTCCACGTACATGGGTGAGGACGGGGAAGCAGGCATCTGGTCCAGAATGCGGCACACGTAGCTGGCCACGTTGACATGCCGCTCCTCATACATCCGGATGAAGGCGTGTTTCTGGGGGAATGTGCAGACTCACGTCAGTGCGTCAGGAGACTCACCGAGAGCATCCACGGTACCCCCAGCAGACCCCAGGAGACCTACCAGAAGCTCCTTGTACTTTGGCCTTTTCGACTCGTCCTTCGTAAGGCTTCAAGGTGGAAAAAACGTGGAGAATAGGAAAAATAATTTAATCTTGGTCAAAATATATACTGTAACAAGCTCTTATCGTATCCGTATGAATAACCTACACTCCTCTAACGGCATCATACAAAATTACAGGTTCAAAATAATTACATTAAATAGCAAAATACAAGTAATTTTGGGAAATTTCCCACAACCCAGAGCAGCATAAACAGCTGAAACATGGATCGATCATTTGTGAAACTTGCTGTATATTTTTTAGTCAGAGTTCAGCCGCATTTTTATTATGGTTTATTCCCTTGATTGAACACAGGTGTGTACTTCTTATCCTGTACCCCTTTTCCTTCATCTTCGACTTTAAACTATAGTTTAACTAGTCTGGGTTGCCACGGCAACAGAGCCGGGTTCTGGCCACGCTCACCACAAGTTGACGAAATTGATGAACTTGGGGGAAAACTGCCGTTCCTCGGAGTTACAGAGCTGAGGGGGGTCGCCTTTCACCACCTGCGTCAGCTGGTCGAAGACGCTGTTCCACTTTGGGTAGGGGAAGCGGCCAGTGGCCAGTTCATACTGCGCGGGAGACAGAGCGCACTGTGGTCACAGGGAGCAGCCATACTGCCTCTAGTGTCGTCGTCCCCCCTCCCTCATGGACCCCTGTCTGGTTGGAGCAGTTAGGGGGGGAAAAAAAACAGGACGGCTCACCAATGTGATTCCCAGGCTCCACACATCCGAACGGACGTCATAGCCTTGCCGCGAGGCACTGGGGTCTATTCTCTCCGGCTGCAAACAAAAAGCACGTGAAGTTCCTAAGGGTACACTCACACAGTGGTGCACAGGGCAACGTGTGGCCCCTCCCACTGCCATCACAGGAACAGACCCTATTGGCCGGCCGACCACCTACCGCCATGTAGGGCCGGCACCCGGCATCCCGGGTTTTGGCTATGGAATCGACCAGCTGACCACTGATGCCAAAGTCGCAAAGCTTGATGTTACCCTTCCGGTCCAGGAGTATATTGGATGGCTTGATATCTGAACAGGACAGAGTGACAGTGTAACATCTGCAGCACTGCCAAGCTCTCCATACATTAAACAGCATTGTGGGTAATGTGGGTAATGGCTCTCCATGACCACCAAAGCTGCAGTAACATGTAGAGATAGTGGCCGAACATTTAGCACAGAAATCTGGGGTTTAAAAAAATTTAATTAAAAAAAACTCACATTCAGCCATTTCTAAGACTAGGTCTTACCTCTGTGAATTATCTTCAAGTTCTCCTTTAAGTGGTTAAGTGCTTTGACAGTCTGAAACAAAAAGGTGTTAAAGCTGACGTGTCACTGGGGGAAGAAAAAACAAAAACATACATATTCAAAAGGAAGAAAAAAAAATGGGACTTACAGCTAATGTTATTTTGCCTAATATTTCCTCTGGAATCACTTCATCTAACACACAATATACATATTTGTAGAATTTGTCGAACGAGGTAGACATGAGCTCCATGCATATCCAGCAGTCTCCCTAAAATCAAAATACAGGGTGGGGGTGTGAAGCGACAATACATCCGATTAGAAAACAAATCAAGCAAAACTAAATCCAGAAGCATAGTAATCAGCACACAGTTCAACTGCACGACACGCAGAAAGACACCTGGGCCAAAGCTCCCAAAACACACAGCGATCGCTGCAGTGCGCGTCTGGCTGAGTGCGCGTCTGGCTGAGTGCGCGTCTGGCTGAGTGCGCGTCTGGCTGAGTGCGCGTCTGGCTGAGTGCTCACCTCTCGGAACAGAGCGCCATAGAACTGGACGATGCAGGGACAGTCGCTGCTCCGCATCACCACATCCAGGTCCATCAGCAGCTGCTTCTGCTCCTTTTCATCCACTGTGGACCGGATCCTCTGGGGGGGGGGGGAGAACGAGGAAGTGACACCCAAACCTCCAAAGATCCAAACCAACATCTCGGCCAAAGAAGGGGAATTAAAGGCAATGTTTTTTTCCCCTCCTGTGGAGGACATTAAAAGCACCTTTAAAGCGACGGCAGCACACCTTGACAGCCATGATCTGGCCGCTGGGCTTGTGCACCATCTTGTTGACGGAGCCGTAGGCCCCCCGGCCGATCTCCCCCAGGTCCTTCAGGTCGTCAGCAGTGAAGTCCCAGTGCTGCTCGGGGGAGATCTTCAGCTTCCCCGACGACTCGATGCTGTGAGTGCGTAACCTCTCACTGAAAAATCGAGGGGGGGCTCAGGGGGGGGCTCAGGGGGGACCCTCGGCCTGGTGGCAGCGACCCGGCACCCAGTAACTTACATGTGTGGGTTCTGAAAGGGAGGCCCGGGCGTGCTGAGCGCAAACCTGGTACTGGGCTTGATCAGCGGACTGGCAAAGCTCAGCTTCAAGGCTTTACGTTTACCTGTGGCCGTCGAGGGGGGGAGCACAGACAGAACACACAACTAGCAAGGCACACAAGAAACCACGAAGGTCAAAAAAGGCAACAACACATACAGCTAGTGTTAAGGAAAGAAAAAAAAAAAAAACAGGACCAGAGAATGAGTGGGGGGGGGGGGGGGGGGGGTGAATTGGGAATGCAATTTGCCCCCCCAGTATTAATGGATAAAAACCACCAAACCAAGACAGTCCGTTCCAAAACCACAAAAGGCAAGGAGGAGATGAGCAGCAGGGAATGGGGCTGGCCACCAGGTGGCACACAACAACGAGATCGCTCTCCAGTCTGAGCCCATTTCCTGATTTCAGAGAACGATTACCTTCCGAAAAACATGAACTTAATACCAAGCAGCAAGCTGACTGCCCCTACTCCAAAGGGTACAACTCACACTACATGTGTTACCAGCATTTTCATTGGCTTGCTTATGTACGTCTCAAAAAAAACAAAAACAAAAAAACTCCAAAATACAAGTTTTAACTGATGAGACCTGACTTAACATGTCTAAATTCCTTCTTGCTATTACACCATTTTCCATGTGGGGAACAACTAAAATGCAATGAGGGCACCATCAAAGACAGCCGATAAATCTACTACTACAGTGGCGATTTATATCGTCTTTTCCACAAAAGCGACACCACAGCAGCCCTTCTCACCGGCACTGAATATCGCTCTGCAGTCCCTGGGTCAGCGAGCGACAAGACAAAACACCAGCTCTCCAAATGACCACAGAATGATTTTAGAGAACCAGACTCCTGCCCCCTACAGGTTAACTCTGACAAGTCTAAACGTATGATTTGTTAACTGCAGGATAGAATTGTTAAGGGCTGGAAAACCTGTGATTTTGAATGTTATTCCCACATTAGCCACCAAAGTGGGAGCGAACCAGACCAGTTATGTTCTTACTCTAACATTATAACTACATAGAGTAGATTTTAATCACAGAAGAAAAATAAATATTTGCTTTCGTATAGTTTAAGCTTCCCACTCAAGAGCACACAAGTAAACAGGTCTGTATCACAGGGAAATATGTCTATTCAATTTGCTGTTCCAACCACCGCATAAGCAGCAATCCAATACAATTTAAACTAGACATTGCCTCTATTCAACTCAACCTGTACATCAGCACACAAGTTGGTTTTTAATCAATGACAATTTATAGGACATTTCAGCAAAATGGGAAATCCTAAGCAATCCATTCCTTTTTCCATACAGAACTTTCTGGAGCTGGACACAAAGCATGGCACCGTTTTCTCCAAACACTTTTTGATTGGTGTGAAATTCAAACAAGCCACACAGAGACCAAGGTCACAGTCGCCTTAACCACAGGTGAAAAAATGATCAAGACTACCCCCTGCCCCTCGAGAGGGGGGCCAACATATTAACAAAGCAACTTGGCTTACTCTGAGGAACTCCGGAGGTTAACCTCAAATCCTGAGCAGCTACTGACACGAACAAGCGTGCTTTTAAAGGATGTCCAGAACATGCTTGGTCACAAAGGCCCACCAGCATGAATGAGACATGCAGGGCAAATGCCAATGATTTTATCACAGGAGACTTGGGGGCTCCAGGACAAGAGCACCCCCTGTACTTCAAATAGCATTAAAAAAAAAAGATGGCTGTCAAATTGACACAGCTAACCAAACCAGAAGGTCAAATGAAGGAAACAGCTGATGAGAAGAAACCAGCTTGCAGGGTGTCCCTCTATATATTACATTAATATCACTGAAAGATCTCAGCACTTCAAGGATATCCTCCTGCATATCGTGAGGATGGACGACCTTGGTGCGCATCTTCCAGCCTGACTGGGGACAGAGGGGGCAGAGATCCAGGAAGGGAGAACCCACAGGGCTGGAGGAGCGGCATGACTGGAGCAGACCGAGACGGGCATGGCAGATGGACATGCGACAATCGGGACAGGAACACAGGAGGCCGAGAGATGCGGCGGCAGGCACAGGTCAGCGGCACGCTCAGAACGTCTCACCGTCATCGAGCAGCAGCGGGGCGGGCGGGGTGGAGAGCGAGGGGGGGGGGGGGGGGCT
>JABFEA020000048.1:17377291-17391402 GCA_019775915.2 Cyphomyrus plagiostoma | reverse complement strand
CCCCCCCCCCCCCCCCCCCCCCCCCCCCCCCCCCCCCCCCCCCCCCCCCCCGGCCCCGCCCCCGCCCCGCCGCCGCGGGGGGGGGGCCCCCCGGCCCCCAGAAACCACGTGTTAACGCTCTTTTGGTCAAACACAGACGCAATGACAGACAGAACATCAACTTTGAAAACAGGGAAATACATGTAGGATAATATACATATATACAGTAAATACAGCCAAGAGATCAGGATATTCGGTTTAAGCAATAAAACTGGTATGCAGGAGCCCTGCTTTAGTCACTAAGCCAACAGCAGGCTTTGGACCCAACTGAGCCGAACCAACTATTTATAGAACTACCTTTATAGACTGCTAGATTTACACCCCCCGAAAAGTTAATCATCTAATTTGGTTTCTCAGAGGGAATACTGTTTTGCATTCCATGCCAATGTTTAAAAGGCAATGGCTTTTTGAAATTAAAGTTACTTGCATAATCACAAATCCTATGACACAGAGCTTGAATCAGTGCAGAGGCTGCATTTATAAAACCTTGCAGTGGTACCCTAACTCCATGGCAACAAAATCCCATCACGCAAAACTGAAAAGGAATTTTTTTTTTTTTTTTTAGAAAATCAGCTCTGAATACGGAACATACCATTAGATCACCAAAACACAATATAAAACTTAAATGATGATGAATGTCAACTTAAAAACATCTACACTGGATACCTCTAACATTGGTGTTCAAACATGTGCAAAGGCCAAACAAGGCAATGAATTTCAAAGAGATATAAAGAGATGTGAAAATAACCGAAATTTCCATTTACACATTGTATCTGTAATCAAAAAATCAAAGTGACAAAACAGGCCTGCACTTAAGTGCCATTTGAGAAGTGAACTGCACTGCCTAAGATCAAATGGAGATAAAATTCTGATTTTCCTTTCCACAGAAGAGATTCCCAGAAGACCCTTGCCCATAATACAACAGCACAACACTGTCAGCCAAAGAATTTCACATACATTTCAAGGACAATATAAATAAGCACTGATTCAGGTGTAGCCTAAATTAACCCCTAGGTAAGAGCTTAGGGATGCTGTGTTGAAAATTGAGAAGCACTTTCATCTAATCAACCAAAACACCAATATGATTGATGCCTTGGTATCCTGTAGTTCCCATAAACACCCTGTTCATTAGCAATGTTTTAACAAACCAACAATAGTTTAACTTACATGGCACAATCTGGTTCACTGAACGTAAAGTTAGAGTCATTTGCAAACCCCCGCTAGGTGTCCCGAAGCTGGTGACATGTCTCCCCCGACACGTGGTGGGCTTTGATGGCTAAACTGGACGTTACACTGCTAGTGAAACACACCGTCCCGTTACATCGTCATGCCCCCAAACCAGACTCCAGACCAACTTGGCTACATTTCCATGAAATTATAAACTATTATAAATATCCTACCACATCCGATAGCGGGTGAATCAACCATCTAACGCTGGCAGAGTGAAAATGTACATATATTAATGCTACATAAAAGAGGTTTAGATTGTGCTTTTACTGCAATACGTATAACCAATCCTCTAGCACACCTAGGACTGCGGCGTTAGTAGCGGCGCTACCCGACCTCCTACAGGGGCGCAGGAGAGATGCGTCGCAACACAAAACACACCTCCATACCCGTGCGCGACGGCAGCTCGCATAAAGGAGAAGCTAAAAAACAGCGAAAGTCCGACCAGCGCAAATGGTACCACTGTGACAAGCTGACTGCCAAGCGTCCCCCGCAGGCCTACCTTTCGCATTAGCTATCCGCTAACATCACGCGGCTAACTGCTCGCGCCCGGCCGGCGCTCCGTCAGTTCACACACCGCCGAAAATAACAGGCTTTTCTAACCGGAACCGCCGCCGTTATTCGAAACCAACTCCCCCCCCAAAAAAAAACCACCTTGAGAAATAACGCGGCCAGGTAGTCTAGCAGCGGCGCAGAGGCGGAGGCCTTCCTGGTTGCCGGGATGTCGAATGCAGGTGGATACAGGCGGCTAACAGGCTAATGCTAAAGCAGCATCTCTGAACAGCTGGGGGACATTCAGCTGCTTCCAGTCTGACCCAGACGAGGGGAAAAATGATCGGTCGGGGGTCGCGATGGTCTGGTTCTTACACTGCATATTGCCAACTGTGGCTACGTGCTGGGGCTGGTGAGACGCTGCGGTGGATCCGGGGCTGCCGTTGCCGTGACTAGAGGAGGTCGCCGAGTTGGTGCTGGGTGTCGCCATTGTTGGGAATTCCAGCAGAAGCAGCGGCTGTAGTTGTGGTGGTAGTTGGCACTGGGGCTACAGCACGGAGAAAGAAGAGAGTGTCTTCGCCCCCCGCCGGCAAGACAGATGGCTCCCCAGCAGCTTTTTTTACGGAACTCGGTAGCTGGGCTTGCCCTTCGTTGCGCTCCTTCAGGCGAAAACCCTGTTACACGTAGCTGGGACGGACGGACACCTTGCTGTTAACCGCCTACAGAAAGTGGGACAACTCCACGCAGCCGCAGACGTCGCCTTTCTCGAATTCAGACCATTTCAAATCAGATACATGGACACCCGGCTTCGGAAAACCGCACCGCTAGACCCGCACTTGCGCTCAGCTGACCGAAAGTTAGTCGCTATAACGCACGTCCCCCCCCCCTTCGATTTCCGCGCCTGCTCGGCCTGCGAGCTCAGCCCAACGTAGGGTTTCGGAACCGTCCGGAGAAGCGATTTCATTGGTCGTCGCTCAGCATTGCCCTTATACTATTGGCTCTTGAATAATTAGGACTTTTGGAATATTCCCTAGGCTCGGACTAAACTCTACAGGTGTAAATAAATTCCCATTTAGCTGTCCCAGTCTGTCTCACGTACCGTGGTTATGACTAAGGTCGGCAGTGGCTCTATGTACGAATGCCCTGACTATCAGAATATGCCGCTGGCTATCCAACATCAATGTACATCGGCTCTCTGCAAATTCCAAACAGAAATGATACAAATTGTTTCCTCAGTCTGTCCTAATGTTTACCACTGACATTATGCATTAATTCATTATATCCAAATAAAAAAATGCATTAAATGTAATTAGCCCATCATAATGCGATGAAGTATTTAAAAATGCTCAAAATATATCTATGAATTGCATGTGTAAACCTATATTTCTTAAAACAAGAATTGATTGTTCTATCCAGTCAAAATCCCCGAGTGGTGCACAAACAGCCATTATGTAGTGATAGAGAAAATCTTGATCAAAAACAACATTCAAGCTCACAGAAAAAACTCTATTACCCAATATACACTGCGCCAAACACGTGATCTTATCCGGGGTCGAAGTTTTATATGTAATTTTTTTCGGCGTTAAGGAGAAACTCGTAACTAGTTTGAATTACTGAAAAGATGGACAAAACCGAAACAGGGTATTCAAGAATGTTATGGCGATTTTGCAATCTCTGCATGTGTATATTTTTTACTTTAGCAACTTATGTACAGGCAAGTTACCGATCTAACTCAGTTTGCAATCCGTATGCTCCTTCCCGTTTATTTAGCTGTTACACGGATTGATATGACGAGGCACGTTCCACGATGACGGTCATTATAGGGAAAAATAACACATTGATGTATTGTTACTAAAAACTTTTTTTAATTTGCTCTGTTTTTTCCTTATTCCCAGATTAATGATCCTGATGCTGTATTATGGATGGTGAGGCTGTTTCTTTAGTTAATAATTTTATTTTTTACAACTCATTGTTAATCATTTCCATAAATTTACAGGTAGGGTATGCCATACCAGCAAGCCTGTGCTTAATGATAAGCTTCAAACCGAATGTAACAGGTATGGTACTATGGCGTAGCTGCCTTCTGTATTATAAATGGTTTAATGCAGTGGTGGGCGATCTTATCAGCAAAGGGCCAGTTTTTGGGATAACCTGTAAGGCAGCTGTTCAAACCCAGGTGTGCAGACTCTTCAGCCAATTGTTCCTCTAATTAGTGATCTAATTAGGTAGTTGCAGCGAAAACCTGCATACACAGCGGCCCTTTGCAGATAAGATTGGCCACCCCTGGTTTAATGTATGTGCCCTGAAATGTTCTGGCATACCATCCAGGATGTATGGACGGATGGAGGACATCCGAATGGGTAGAATTTACCTTAGCAGGCTATAGCTTTCTGGCCATGTCTTGTCATGTCCATGTTTCACTGTTTATTAAGGTTCTTCATTCCCATTGCTCCAGGGAGCCTGGTTGACCCTGCTAAGTAAATATCTTCAAATGCACATCACTTCAGTTATAATCCCTTAAAGACAGACTGACCATTATAATCCCTTAAAGACAGACTGACCGTTATAATCCCTTAAAGACAGACTGACCGTTATAATCCCTTAAAGACAGATTGACCGTTATAATCCCTTAAAGACAGACTGACCGTTATAATCCATTAAAGACAGACTGACCGTTATAATCCATTGAAGACAGACAAAATGCAATGAATGCCGTTTGTAGAAGCCAATAATATAAAAACATGCCAGCAGTGTATTACATTTATCAGTTTTTAATGTAATAAAAGTCAATAATGCCATAACTGTCCGATATTGTAATAAGTTGTCACATTACTGGCAAAAAGATATTGGATTATTGGGTCTGAAAATGTTGGCCAGCTATTACATCATTGACTTTTGATTACATCAAAAATATAAAAATTATTCTGTTATTGCCTGTTATTAAAATATTTGTAGTTATTACATAGTTAGCTTCTGCACTATTTTTTTGGCAGTTCTACGTCAGCCTATTTCCTTTGTCTCCCTGTAGTCTAGATATTTTTTCTGTGCATAGTAATGGATGAGGACGGCCTTTGCTGACTGTAGCTTTGACCGTAGTGCAGTGAGGACTAGCCGTGTCCTGACGCCCAGCTGGGCTTGCCTGTCTTTCAGAGGTGATGTTATGGAAGTGCCTCGCCAACCTGCACTTGATCATCTGTTCTGCTGTTGTTGCCATGTTGGGATGGACCCTATATAGACAACGAGATCAGGACGTCTTTCAGCAGGAGGAAGGAAGGTAGCGGGCTGGTCGTCTTGCCTCTAAAGCACGTGGGGTACTTCTTTATTTCTGGTCTGGCGTAGAAATGCACAAGCATGTCTAATATATGACTGAAGATCTTTTGTGTGTCACTTTCATTCAAGTGAAATGCTGCCAGTTTACTTCATTCCTCCTGCTTTCAGGGAATTCTCTGGTCTCATGATAACTGCGCTCTGGCTGCTGCTTTGTCGTGATTCTGGAAGGTGATGTTCACTGCTTACAAATGACTGCATCAAACATTATAGAACTTGATGGTCAGCCATTTTGGGCATCAGTATTATTACTGATGGCAGCAACAAAGGACGACAAAGCTAATTGCACTTGTTTGTGGTGACCGTTTAAATTCCCATTACTGTGGCTTTTGCTATTTGTTTCCCCTCAGGGTTCCGATTGGCTTTGTCCGTCTGGTGACTGCGGTGGCGCTCACGCTGTTCCCGTTTATGACTTGGCTGTACTATTATCTCAATGAAGAGCTGAGATCCACTTGGCCCTCGCATTGCAAAACCGCTCTGTAGCCTGTCAGGCCTCTGCACCGAACACAAGAGGGCAGCACATACCAAATGATGGTTATTCACATGCGCTACAGTCTGGCAGTTCTGCGGCTTCACTGATTCTGTCAGCCAGAATCAGTTTAATTTATTACTGTTAGCACTTGTCCCTGAGAGCTTTGGATAAGAGCAAGACTTGTCACTATTTCAAAGGAAGTATTTCTGTGAGGTTCTGCAGTGAAAGAATATGATGTGTAGCTGTAGCCCGACAGTGATCATTCTTGTATGTGAACCCAATTATCAGATCATTCGGGTTCAAACTTTTTTACAATTCTGAGAATAATACTGACATCGGAATTATGTAATGTAAGAATTCATCTCTTGTTAGTCAGATTTTTGCATGTAATGTATAATAGTTTTCATCTGCTGAATTTGTAATTTTTTATGAAATTTTCATACTGACTAATCTGTAAATATTTTTCTGTATGTACCTATTACTGCAAGTATTACCTGCAATCAAATAAAATATACGCATATTTGCAGTGGTACAATTCTTTAAACATATAGTGGAAAACACTTCTGGAATGTGCTTTTTCATTTATTCTAGAATCTTAATGCATATGATATTATAAATCATATATCTTTGTTTTAAATACAAAGTAAGAAAACGCTAAATGTAAATGTCTACTACAGTAAACGTTAGCGCAGTACCCGTCCTAACTGATGTGGCTCCCTAGGCGAGAATCACCTCTGGCTTGCCATACCTGTTAAATACTGAAGGTTCTGAAGCACAAAAATCAGCGTACGTGCGCCTATGGCCGCACCACTGATGGCGTCATTCTCCTGAACCAAGAAGGACCAATAGGCATCGGGATTCTTAGACAATGCGGAAGCGCTCTCTGTCTAAGCATCCGTAGTCATGGCGCACAGTTTCACCCCTTTAGCTAGGTGTCTTAGCACGAAATTACAAATGCTTAACCGTGTCATTCTACCCAGGGCAATAAAAGTAAATATCTGCGGTTTTAACTACAGACCATTTCCAAGTTGTGTTCGTTTTTGTACCGATGAGTCCGTTCGCGATTCACACGTGCTGGTAGGTCAACTATGGTCACTATGTCTGCTGCTGCCTGTGATCTCTACTGTATTTTGCAAAATAAGTTATTCAGTTCCATGTCGACACGTCTCCTTAGAGATGCATTTAGAGTAGATTTCGTCAGTTTCGTGTAATGTTTTTCCTTGCAGGTTAACCCGAGGAGAACGGCACTTAACTTCACAATTCATTCAAGATCATTGGTTTCTCTTCCTCCACCGCCGCCAAATGACCGTCAGTCGAAAAGAACTGGGGTACGTAGGAAATAACCAAAAATCCATCCACACCTTTTGAAAATAGATTTTAAATAATTGAATGCCAGTAGATCACTCATTTGATATTTTGCTAATGTACCTGGAACTTACTGCAGCGGTATTCCTGGCTGGTTTAGGACGCGATTGAGATGCACAGTATTTAAAGCTTAATGTATCACTGTGACCTATAGATATACAGCTCTGGAAAAAATTAGGAGACCACTCTAAAAAATCTGCATTATAAAGTCCTGATTTAATCTTGGTTTAGCTGGCTGAAGCCTACATGGCCAGGCAGGCTGCTACCAGGCTCGAAATTGCTATGACAGCAGTACCCAAGAAGCAGGAGACACTGGTAATGACCAAAAAACAGCCAGGTTGAGGATAGAAGCAACTTTTTAAAGTCTGAGATGACCGTCAACTTATCAGGCGGTGGGTGGTAAGTTGGAGGATGACCTCAAATGACCTTCAAAAGTATGGGAAACATTAAGTGCAAGTGTGAAGTGCAATGCTAGGACAGTTAATATCAGGCTCCTAGAAGCAGGACTGAAGTCCCATAAAGCAAGGAAGAGGCCCTTCAATGAGGAGCAGGGAAAAACCAGGCTGGAGTTTGCAAAAATATATATATTCTACAAAGACAAATTCCCATCAACTTATGAAGTAAAATGTTGCAGTGGTCTCTCTCATTTTTTCCAGAGCTGTATATTTGATGTGTCTTGACCTCATTGTGTGCTCAGTTCGCCTTTTCTTTGCTGCCCTGTTCTCAGCCAGTGACATGGAAGTCCTTGGCAATAACATTTGCTTTCGGTGGGGTGCTGCTCGCAGGAATGAAATACATGAAGAAAGAAAAGGAGACAAGTAAGCTTCAGTGAAAGCCTTTACATTTCCAAATGTTGGCGTGTAGTGTTTGCATGCCAGACTAATTCTTGCCAAGACCACAAGTATGGTGTTTTTGGTATTGAGAGTCACTCGGTCACGTTTTGTCAAGACACCTGCTGTCCAGCCTGATGTTTTTCCACAAACTTTCTATTTAACATTCAGTGGTAAAAACATGAACTACACTGAGATATCTGTGCCTGTAGAGATGGAGCAGGAAAGGACCCGGTCGCTGGGCAAGGCCGCCCTGGGGGGGCCCTTTGCTCTCGTGGACCACAACAACAAGCCCCGGAAGAGTGAAGATTTCTTAGGCCAGTGGCTCCTGATCTATTTCGGATTTACGCACTGCCCTGATGTCTGCCCTGAAGAACTAGAGAAAATGATTGAGGTTGTGGACGAAATTGGCAAGTAGCTTTTGCAATTTAGCGCCAATCCTATAAATTCGTCATATGTTCATTGATTACTGCGATAAGAGGTTAGAAGCTGAATCTATATTTTGGTTATGATTTGAGCTAAAAAAAAATAATTCTTCTTGTCTGGTCTGCAGAATTTTTGTTGCTGTGTCACTAGATGGCTCCACGTGCTTACAAAGAATACTCGGCCTTAAATTTACGTCACCTCTTACCAGAAAGATGAAATGCTAGGATATTGTTTTTCTCTATCTACAGATGCAATAAAGACTTTGCCAAACCTCATTCCCCTTTTTATATCAATCGATCCGGAAAGGGACACACCGCAGGCAGTCACCGGTTATGTGAAAGGTAGGACTTGTGTTTTCTTATGATTGTCAAACTGGTAGGTGTTGGAGGCTCCTGTAATCATTACATAACCCACATTTATGAGACGGGAGCATCGAGTGGCTCAGTGGGTTAAGCGTCTGTGCCCGTGATCGGGAGGTTGCCGGTTCGAGCCCGGCCTCAGAAGAACAGTCACGTGTCTGTGGGCCCTTGAGCGAGGCCCTTGACCCCCAGCTCCATGGGGGCTGCGTGTTGGCTGACCTTGTTTTGTAACACCCACGCTTTGGAGAGCAAGAAGGGGTAGGCGAGGAGAATAATTCCACTGTACCTGTAGTCATACTTCTGAAAATGGCAAATAAAATATTGACCATCAGTTTCCTACAGGTGATAGTTTAAATCTTGGTGTTTCCAGAACTACATTATCCTATTTTATTTTAAAATGTCCATTACCCCTCTCCCGACAAATAACCGTACCCTAATTAGTTTATACACTGTGTTCTCATTCGTTTTCAATAAACCAGAGCCTTATTCATAAAACTTGCTCCTGCTCATAAACGTGTGAGTCTTTGATGAAGCTTGCAATGTGGGAGTTTGTATAGCAACTATTTTGCATGCCGTTTGCAGTGTGCTAACGATGGAGATGCCAATTAGAGTGGCGCTCACAGACCAAGCATTTCTAAAGAGGTACAGCCAGGTGTGTAATACATGTTTTTTTTCACCCTATCAGAGTTTTCCCCAAAGCTGATTGGCTTGACTGGAACCAATGAGCAGGTGGAGAAGGCTTCTCGTGCTTATAGAGTGTATTACAGCCAGGGCCCCAGAGATGAGGATAACGATTACATAGTGAGTTTTTTAAACCTTTCAGTCAGTCTATGGATAGGTTTGTATGCAGTGAATGTTGGATCAAATAATGAAATGAGCAAACTGTTCTGGGATCTGAAATCAAGGATCGGCTGTATATTAGCTGCCATTAAGACTTGCTCCTTACCATTGGTTGCTCCTCTTCTAGGTGGACCACACTATAATAATGTACCTGGTTGGCCCCGATGGAGAATTCTTGGAATATTTTGGCCAGAACAAAAAAAGTACGGAGATTTCTGCTGCCATCGCAGCACACATGAGGAAACACAGACTGGCTAAGTAGGAAACACAGACTGGCTGAGTAGGAAACACAGACTGGCTGAGTAGGCATCAATGGTCTGATCGCACTTCCCAGAGGCCTCGGGTGGAGCGAAGGAATGTCCGTCATTCACTTCCTTTACTCCGGAAGCCAAACGCTGGGGAACCCTCACTCTGGTTCAGGTTCTTGTGCTTTTCAGTTCCAAAAGAGGATTTGTCTCTGCAGTGCCTGTTTGAATAAATAAGGGATGTACATGTACAGTGAAATGTTCCAAGAAAAAAATCTGTTAATAAGAAATGAATGATAAAATATTTGTGCACTTTATTCTGATGGGGCAAACTGAAAGCTTCAAGTTCTGAGGAACAATCAGTCACAGTTCAGATATTTCCTGTAGATCTGTCGTCGCATGTCGGCATTCTAAACTAACACTCACTCCTGCTGAGTGAGATTTGAACTCGTTCATCTTCTGCTGAGGATTGTGCCTCAGTAGCCTGAAGCTCATCCGACAGTACACCTTGCATGGGACTTAGACCACCGCAGACTACAGAAAAGAGACTCCCCTGACTTGGGGTAACATGAAAACTGTAAACCAGGGGTGGGCAGTCTTATCCAGAATGGGCTGTTGGATATGCAGGTTTTCATTGTAGCTACCTAATTAGGTCACTGCTTAGAGGACTGATTGGCTGAAGAGTCCTCACACCTGGGTTAGAACAGCTGACCTAAAGTTTATCCCAAAAACCTGCACACAGACCGGCCCTTTGTGGATAAGATTGCGCACTACTGTGATAAACAGAGCAGGGGTGCAATTCGAACCCGCAACGCTGGAGACATGAGTTCACAGTGTTACCCACCGTGTCACCCCTCAGGTTTATAAGACTTCGTAAGAAACAGATAGCGACAACGTAAATTTAATTTGCCGTCTTTCTAAAATGGGGAACAGCTAGTTCTGAAAGAAAAATCAATATCTGCTGCCTTGGTTTGTCGTGTTAGAACGGTGCCTGGAGTGCCGCTTTCCACTGGCTTTTCATAGAGGAAGCTGGCAGCCAGCTCTGCATGGCTCAGATGCAGCTGCTCTGCTTCTCTGCTGCAATGCAGCAAGCAGCACCGGGAATCTTCCTCGCCGCCCGAACTAAGAGCAAATAATTTACGAAGGACTCTCTCCTTCCAGACACACGTTCCTAAGAGCCAGATGGACGGCTTTCCGAATCTGGTTCTGTCTAGATCTGCTGCTGGCTGCCCTCAGAAAGATCTCCGTTAAAAATGCATGAAAGGTGGACTTCGTTTCTGCAAAAGACACATTTTTCAAACAGATCTTTCTGAAGAAAGGTCTGTGAAGCAGTGAATGAGTTGGTGAGATCTGGCCCCTCCCCTCCCTCTTATGCAAGGCTCTCATCTCCTCGCTGCTTCATCCTTTGCTCCTCTTCCTCCAATTGCGTCGCATTTAGATAATGAAGGTGACAGGAGCTGGCCACCAGGTGTCACCGACAGTAGGAAATGCCAGCATCCAGCCAGATACTTCGGGTGCTAGTCCTGTAAACCATTTCCTGTCAGTTCTCCTGTATGTTGTCAACCAAGGACTGATCGGCAACATCCTCAGCTAAAAGTTACCCTTAACAGAACAGTCAGAGGTTTAATATTTGCTGGATATGCCTGCGAGAACTATAAAGTTTCACATACGTACATGTTTTAAAAAATGTATAAAGCCCAATAACTGCAAAAGCAGTATAGAAAAAATAGAAGAAAAAACTCTGCATAAACAGAATGTTGCATGCAGGAACAAGGAAGGTTTGGTGTCAATTCTCAAGGCGTTTCACATATACAGTAATATTTTATAATCAGCTTGCCCTAAAGGTGTCTTATGCAATATCTTTATTCTTTTGACTTATACCATTGGAAGTGTGTATTACTCAGAATATAACAGCAGGTCATTTTGCATAGAGGAATTATGGTTTATGAGTACATGGCAGAGGGCCCTGCTGGTTCTCCAGCCTTCCTTTACCTGTGAGCTAGGTTTGAAGCCTCTGACCAATCAGAATCAAAAAGTATAGATGTAGGCTACCTTGCAATTTACCGTGCTCACAATGGGGAAATGCAACCCCCCAGTCTGGCTTTTACCTTCTCTACCTCCCTGTTCACTCTGGAAGAGTGTCTAGTATCCCTGTATCAAGCTGTGAGCGTCAAATATTCTGCTCATCGTCTGCAGCAATTTCTCTTGGTCACGAGTGAAGGGAAACAGGAGAATCTTCTCAGCATCACGCAGGGAGGGAGAACATTGCTGTTAAGGGGGTGTGGGTGTGGGGGGTGGCACTCCTTTAGAGGACATCATCCTAGGTGGCCGTCCATGTTGCTTATTGGATTGCCCAGCCCTGTTGAGACGGATGCAGTTTAGATGTCTGTGTGATCAATTTGAGGGGCCAAAAAACGATAAAATACAGGTAAGAGCTAATTCACCCCAAAAATGACATAAACCAGAGCTGTGTGCCAAAAGTGAAGGGATCAAATGACAAGATGTTGAGGACCGATGCCGTGTGGTGACCACCAATAGCAGCTGCTGCCCCAATAGTCTGCTTGCTCTCACTTTGGTGAGAACTAAAGGACTCGCTAACGTTTCGTAAAACCTCCGGTCCCAGGTTTCAGATTCCAGTGTGTGGGATTAGATCAAGCTGTGGAGAGTTTTCTGACAGAAGGAAAGACTGGGACCTGAGCCAGCAGCAGAGCTTTGGCCTTCGCAGTCCTGGCTCCGGACAGCCCACCACAGATCTCCAGTCTGTGGGGATTGCTAGAAAAGGCATATGCTCTCAGAGGTACGCTTAGTGGGGGGAGCCGTGCCCCCCCCCCCAATGCTTGGAAAGTGCTAAATTACACGCATGGATTGACCGTGTCCATAATTACGGGGATAAAAACATTGGGCACCGCCTTATATGGTATGGGCCCATCCATCATTAAAGTGGGCGTCGAAGCTACGCCTGCTTAAAAACACCAACCAGCGAATCAGACAGTCGTTTAAAAATCCCAGGCTTCCCTTATTGGCTGTTTGACTTTTGCTCTTCTTGAGGGTCTTCTCCTCCACTGCCCGATCATAAACAGCTCGGCAGGGGCCGTCATCGAAACCGAGAAGCCCCTCCCCCCCGCCCCCTCCGTGTTTCTGAGGGGAGATGTTCCAGTGAGGAGCGTACGTAATCTGTTCCTCCTCACTGGCTTCATGTGCTGCCTCGGGTGGCAGCATGGACAGTGTTGGTACGCAGAAGGCTTGGATGCCCCGTTCGCTTCCCATGGAGACCCCCAGAACCTGGCTGACAGCTTAGCCTGAGGCAGCCTTCTCGCACCCTCTGTACCACGAGCTGGTCCAGAATCTGCTCACCACGGCAACAGGAAAGGAGGGAAAAAAAAAGCACACACATTCCCGTCGCAGCAAAAATCAGAGCGGCTGCCAGAGAAGGAAGGATGTGTGACATCGAAGGCAGCTTCCAGAAAGCTCCATGCGTTTCCCCAAAGAGCCCAGGGTCGACGTCCCCCACGAGGGGCCTGAACAAAGAGACCAAGGTTACAGTAAGTATGTCCAGCCGCCGTCAGAATTCGCCGAACACGGACGAGCGGGTAGAGTTACCAGCGGCGTGGCGGTGACGCCCCGTTGCCTAAAGAAACCTTCGCTGCTGCTTTTCCCGCCAAGTGCCACATAAACAACCGAACCGTGTAGACGTCGGCTGTTCCGTCTCACCGAAAGCTTCCCGTTTTTGCCACTACTGCCGTCGTGTTACACAGCGGCGGGAGAGTGTAGGTTGAGTGTGCAAATAGAGCCCCGTCTATCAACCTCTCCCCCCCCTGGTCTGCTGATACCTTCCCCAGCCAGGAAAGGTGGCGGATGGAGAGCTCTGGGGCCATCCACCCAAAGGCAGAGGAAGCAGGTGTTGGCCGTGTGGCACTCACCGCGTCACCCTTTAATGATGTAAACAAATAGTTCTGGTAGCATCTCAAATCTCCAAAGATTTTCCTGCAGACTGGATACATATGAGCGAAGGGAGTGCATAACTGAGCAAATCAGTACTGAACACCTGCAGGAATATATAGGAGAAATACCCTGATTCCTATATGAGATTAACGTAAAGAGCCGAGTTCATTATCATTAGACAGAAGGATAAAAATAACGCTGATAAAAATAACATGGAGAGCTTGCAGTTTGATATTATTTTTGAAAACATGCAGAAATGCAATTTGTTGCTTAGCAACAGTAGTGGAGCACCCCACAGCCTTTGTGGATACCTCCAGTGCTGTTGTAGTGTGTGTGTGTGTGGGTATAGTCATGTGTACATGAATGTGGGAAATGTTTTTTAAGCAGCTGCTGGAGAGAATGAGACTCAGATATACATTCTGTAGATGATGTATCTGCAGACCAATGTTACCGAAGCTGTAGATGTAATTATGAGACTCAGATATACATTCTGTAGATGATGTATCTGCAGACCAATGTTACCGAAGCTGTAGATGTAATTATGAGA
>JABFEA020000048.1:17346181-17358999 GCA_019775915.2 Cyphomyrus plagiostoma | reverse complement strand
CCCCCCCCCCCCCCCCCCCCCCCCCCCCCCCCCCCGGCCACACGCAGACTCAGCATGTCTGCATTTTAGCTTTAGTCCCTTCACACTCCTTCCTCCCAGATCCACGTATCACCAGCCTTAGCGATGCATATCCTTGTTCTCATGCTGAGTGAGTGAAGGCAGGAAGGGGGGTTTTTGTCAACTGCTTGTTTAAATCCCCCCCCCCCCCTTCCCCGGGTCGCAGAGTGTCTCCTCCGCAGGATACCTTTTAAACACGAGCAGCACCTGACTGGGGGCCCCTACATTGCGCGGCTTTTGGCTAACACGTGTTTCAGTCTGACTGACGTCAGAATGGTGGAAGGTTGCCGGTTTAAATCCCACAGTCAGCAGTGTGACATCACCACTGGACCCCTCAGAAAAGTCCCTAAGCCCCTAACTGCTCTAGGGGCAGTCTGAATAAAATGTACATCTGCAAAATAAGCTGAATTTAGGATAAGAACATAAGAACTATACAAACGAGAGGAGGCCATTTGGCCCATCAAGCTCGCTTGGGGAGAACTTAACTAATAGCTCAGAGTTGTTAAAATCTTATCTAGCTCTGATTTAAAGGAACCCAAGGATTCACCTTGCACTACGTTATCAGGAAGACTATTCCATACTCTAACTACACGCTGTGTAAATAAGAACATAAGAACACAGAACAGGATGTGATCCACAGCTGCCTGGCTGCCGTTCCCACCTCCCGATGCCGCCCCGGATGGGGCTGATGGCCAACATGGACGCTGATGCTTATTATCCCTGAGAGATGCTCTTCCAGAACATGAAGTCTGGACTCTTTCAAGGCTGGGGATGCTGCTCACCCAGCAGAAAGGTGCCCTAGTGACTGTCAGGATACAGCCAGCTACACACCCCACTCTTCTCCTCTCCCTGGCTATCATTCTCCACTCTCCTGTGTTATTCATGCTGTCCTATGCGTCTCCTGAAAGCTCTCATCCCACAGAACACAGGCTTCTTCCCAGCTAAGTAAATATTTCATGATCACACTGAAGCAGTAGTGGGTTATCAGGCCTGTAGTGATATATTCTCCCTCCCCCACAAAGTATGCATGGAGACACTCTGTGTGTCTTACTTAACGAAGATAAAATGCCCCCCCCCCTCTCTGTGGGACCCTGCTTCTGCCTTCCAAGCCTAGACCACACCAGAAAACCCTCACAGATGATCTCATAATAGTGATCAGGGTAAAAGGAGCGGATGCTGAGGGAGGGGTAAATACAGGGGGCGGGGCCAAAGGGGCACCAGCCTGAGCTGAAAGATGATTGGCTTCCAGAATGCCACCTCCCCTGTCACTCACCGAGTCAAAACAGAGCATTGGGTAATGATAAGGCTGGCCGCGTAATTGATTACGCTGCCGCACCCAACACACAACAAACCACCTCAGGGATGAGAGCAGCCATGTGCTGGGTGATACCTCAGCACCCCACCAGTCTGAAAGGACCAGTGCGATTTTTTTTCCAGTGGCAAGAGTGCCAATCCTGCCATCAACCCCCACGTTTTCCCCTGTAAGTTGGAGGACCTCCTTATAGGACCGGAAGTAGATTACCATCATACTCAGGACAAACCAATTATAGGTTAAGGGCCCAACGGAGTAGAATCACTCCAGGCATTCACAGGATTTGAACAAGCAATCATCCAGTTGCAAGCACAGATCCCTAGCCTCAGAGCCACCATTCTGCCCCCCAAATTTAAAAAAAATCCTAGAATCGCCCCCAAACTGAGGGGATATTCGAGATGCCAGGGTGCAGTGAGTTTGGATTTACCCAGTGTGTGCTTCACTCTATTCACAGCCTACTGGGTTTTCAGCGGTGCAGATGTAGGGGATCAGGGGTTACAGGGGAGGGGCTTACTGGCGGTCTGTTGACGAGCCAATAGGCCTGCTCCTGACATTCCAGCACGATGCGATCCGCCTTGCGCCTCTGTTTGGCTGCCCTAGTTGGAGGAGAGCAGCCAATGGAGAGTCAGAGATAATGCTGGGTAATAGCGCTTAGCATAGAGTGGTAATCACTGAACTGCAAGGTGGGGTTTTCTTTTTCACTTCTTTTTCCAACTCTAGTTTTCAGGCAGGGGTCTGATTTAGCAGATAGGAGGGAGATTATGACTATACACCGTGATTTTTAATTCAGGTAACTCATCATCATCCTGTTAATACGAGATTTATTCATCCATTCTCATCTGTCCCCTTGTGTGCATTTATGAAATTGGTTTCATAGCTCGATGAGACAGTGTCCCCAGACGGGGTGGGGTTTACCTGAGCTGCTCCTTCGCCTGCATCACCACGAAGTCCCAGGTGTGGTTGATCCGTTTGTGCAACATGTTGTAGCTGTCCTGCCAGAACAATGTTTAAATGCGACATTGCCAGGTCACACGGCTGGCTGCGTTGCTGCATGGGTTCACGTTAAGACTCACAGGCAGAACCCCTCACAGGATATGAGCTGGCAGCGTCAGATTCACAAACCCCCTTACTGAAGAGAACCTAAAATGCTTTGACCCAGACGCAATATGGCGGCAAGCTGATGGATGTCTATGTGCGTCCCTACTAAGCACATAGTTGGTGGGAGGTTTTCTTACACAAAAATGTTCTGAGGACAGTAGGAAAAATTATTTGTTCACAGAGATAACCAATCAGATTGCAGAGGACATGGGTCCAAAGAATTAGAGGCGGCAGGACCAAGAAATCTTATTGTTTGCTCTTGCCTCCTCTAGTTCCTTGGATCCACTTCATCTACAACCTAATTGGTTATCTCTCTGAACCAATTATTTTTCCTTCTGCCCTCAGAACATTTTGTCTAAGAAAAACTCCCATGAGCATTCAGCTATCAAATGATCTCATTATGCAGTGCTTCAGACCAGTGAATAAGAATAACACTGAAACATACATAAATAAAATCTCTTACCTTTTCATAGTCTATCAGCTGCCCTTGCTTTCTGATATTCTTCTTGGTCAAATAAATTGCTTTAGGACAGCAAAAGAGAGACATGACAAGAAACTGTTTATTTATTATTCTAGTAAAGGGAAATAATGATGAAATAGGAGAGCACATGATTAATAATTGGTAATCACCGTAATCTAGCTCGGAGGCTGGCCACTGCTGAGAGCTCCAGAAGTACGGAGTCTGGCAGAACAGGAGACGTTGTCATTTGAAACTATTCAAAAGTGCCGTGACAATAGTGCTTTGTGATTTAACATGTCAGGGACAGGGCGGGTGGGAGGCATTTTGCTACTCTAACTGGCATTGGTTCTCATACATCAGTGTTTCCCAGTCCGGTCCTCGGCGACCCACAGATGATCCACGTTTTTGCTTCCTCCCAGCTCCGGAGCCCGGACCAGATTAAGAAACACTGTCCTGCGCAGTAATTCCACAGTCTCTCCAACGAATAGTTATGATATGCGTGTCCCCTCATGGCCACCAACTCGCGTTCCCCTCCATCTCAGGAAACCGTGGTTTTCAGGTTACCTGAAAGCGATACGGCGTCTCGTCGGGCCGCAGGACGAGCGTCCTGGGATCCTTCAGGGGGTAAATGTACCCGTGCTTCACGATCAGATTCCCCACATGAAGTGCCTCTGAAAACACATAAAGTGGTCACTCATTTCCACGCAAACTACTCAGAGCTCAAACAAATTCACTTCGTGTAGCCCAGATATAGTAATTCTCTAAATTCATGTAAGTGGAGTGCACTAGAACACAGAGTAGGCCTATTATATTTAATTTTACGGTATAGCAAGTAACTGGAAAAAATGTGGACATGCACCCACAGAATAAACCGCGGGGATGGTGCATTCCTCATCGGAACTGTAATTAATTACGAGTAATTGGGACTTTCCACTTTCCGGCTGCCTCCGCTGCCATTGGCCGTTAGAGGCTCCCGGGGGCTCAGACCGGCGCAGCAACAGCGCTGCTAGGGGGAAGCCTGGTGTTTACAGGAAGGCGCAACTGCTTACCGGGGCAACAGGTTTTTTGCCCATGAGTGTACATTCAAGTCTGTTAATGCATCTGCCATCTACTGCCTAGAAACCCCCTTTCCATTCCGATTTATGTTCCAATCTGGGCTGTAAATCAGGGATGCCCGCTCCCTTGCTATTTAAAATCTCACCTGCATCGCCCGGGAATTCAGGAGAACAGTGCGCGTCTCCCAGAAGTGCATAATGAGGGAGACGGATAATGATATTTCTCCAGGCATGATTGACTGCCTCTGGCTGTCAGCAACGTTTGTATCGGGATTATCAAACCGTACAGCTCACCGTGCGCAGAGGAGCGACTCGGGACTGGCCTAAAGATTATTTGTACTAATAGCTTCTCAGCAGAAATATAAATAATTCAGCAGATAAATTGACGTCAGGGGAAGAAAATCTCAAAAGCTTCAAGCATAAGGGGTGTCTATGTTATGGACAACCTCACGTATTAATTCACAGGCTCAGCAATATGAATAGAACAGAACACGCTTCTGTCAGACACGTTGTGAATTGTATGTGCCTACACATAAATGCAGCTAGGCTAATTTTCTGTTGTATATGGATGACAAATTGAAGTACATCATTTATGTTTATTATTCAAAAGACAGTAGCTTTTTTCTGTTATTTTATTACAAAAAAAATCTGATGACGTCTTTCGCCAGCTGGGGCGCCATCGTCGTCATGAACGGAAAAACAATTAATTAACCTCACATAAGCGCACCAGGTAACGCTACCCTACAGACCTCACTCGGCCTTACCTTCTTCCATGATGGAGTACTTCTGAATTAGCCACTCCGCGATATCATTTCCTGGGAAGGCACAGCGAGGAAGGCATCTAGTTAGAGTCGAGAAATGCATTAAGCCGTCATAAATCAAAAACGCTGAACTCGAAAAATAAATTACATAAATAAATATGAGCGCTAGGAGATCGATGACATTCTTAATGCACAGGATTCCTGAAGACCGCCGATGTATGGGCTTTCCGGTGAAGGGTTTAAATGACCATTAGGACCAGGCCCCCGGGACAGTGTGCCTGGCACTCACTCCAGGCGGTAAGACAAGCCAGGCGTCATAAAGAAATACTTTTAAAAAGTAAAATATGTATCTTGCACCTGTCATCGCATGTGGAATCACTGTGATTAGCAGTCTTTGATTCTTCATCTTTATCCCCATGTCGGGATCTTGCATCGCCACAATGACTTGTTCAATCTGGGATAAAAAAGAAATCAAATCGATCAACCAAATCGTGAAATGAAGGAGATGACAGACATAGTGAAAACGTTCGACCCAGTAATATAAGGCCCAGTAAAAATAATTATTAGTTTATCATCCTTTCAACCAGAAACAAGTGATGAGGGAAGGCTATTTTTATTGTTTTTTTTTTATTTCTTAGAAAAAAGATAACGGAAGATAAGTTTTCAACATCAACAGTAAACAAAAGGAACAGCAACAGATGTATGACATATGGGCTGATCTGCAAAATTAATATGAAAAGAATATTTAAAAAAAATGTTTCATTCAAAATTTGTGAACGCCGGCAGTGGAATTTACACAGGAAAATACACTTTTAAAAAATAATTAAAAAAAAAATCGATGCGGGCTAAATTCGCCACGCGGGCGGGGATGATAAACTAATATTTTTTTTTACTGGGCCTAACTATTGCTCCATTGGAGTGTTGATTTAATATGTAATCGTTATAGTCATCATTAAATCTCCGGAGAGACACACTCATATATTTAGGCATATAAGAAAACTACAAGGTTTTCCCTCTGATTATCTTAACTGCACGTCAAAGACGTTATCGGATATTCCCGAATACAGAATTTCGGTTAGATAATTTATTTGCGTTATTAATTCGGCTTCTGATTACATTAAACTATAAACATACTCAGATTTTTACAACCTTTGCTTGTTGGTTATTTTTGGGATCTTTCTGCATGATTGGCTCAAGGCGGGGTCTGTAAGCACAAGCAAACTGCCAACATTTTTTTTTTTACATGAAAATAGTTTGATGTTGGCCTATCTTGTTATGTCTGGCTATAATTAAATGTTGTATTGTTTTGTTATTATCACAAACATATAGCCTGATCATACATTCCATGAATACTTGGAATGTTCCATTATAATTGTGATGTTGTATGTTCCATTATAATTGTGAAAGTTTGATTTATGTGAAGTGTGGCTTAGATTCGAGAATTAATCATACATTTTAAAAAAGTTTTCATTTAAAAGTTATCTCATTTAATAAAATCCTCGTCCGAACGAACATGATGTCAGAATGATGCATCAGTATCAACAGCTGATTTTTACAATTTCGTAATATATATAGATTTAATGCGGTTCATACTTTTGAAGTTGATACGTATCTCCAGAAAAAAACAACTCAAGAAGAGTCTGCGTCTGTAAAGGTCTGAACTTCATGATAGATCTTACCTTTGTTAGGCGCGGCATCTGTGATTTGCAGCTGTTCCCTTGGATAAAGATGTTTATTGTCATGCTTACAGCATCTCTCCAGCGTTTGTGAAGTTCGGATTGACTGATGCTGTCCTGTGTGTTTTTTATTCCTTCCACACGCGAACTCTGCTTGTTACTGCCCCATAGTGGAGCGCAAGTGAAGCGGACTATCGGAGATCTGCACTATTTTTCGGTATTTGGTTCATGTACATTCTATGGCTTCAAAAAAAGACTCAGTTTGGCCAGTAAAAAAAATCCGTATAATAATAGGAAAATATTCTTTCTCTCTCACTTTTTTTCTTGATTTGATTACCGTACTTACACTGTGTTACGTTGCACAATGTAATATTGCGAAACTGTGATTTGGTAACAGTGTTTCGTCATGGATTTTCCCGTTTAATTATCATCTTAATATGAGGCTATATGGCTGTTCTGGCATCATCGGTTGTATTATGTACTTTTATTTTCTCTTGAGGACCACCACGAGAAAGTCATTGCGTACGATAGTATTAGTAGTCATCAACATGGAAGTAATATGCACGCATCTCCTCGTTAGTATAGTGGTGAGTATCCCCGCCTGTCACGCGGGAGACCGGGGTTCGATTCCCCGACGGGGAGTAGGCTATATTTTGCGATTGTAATATACTTTCTTAATTTGATTATTGCCTTGAACAATATAATTTGCTAGATTAAGCAAATACTTCAGCAGCAGTGAAACATGGAATAATCCAAGGACGGTCGCTAGCGTTTACTGACTCCGCTAAAAATCAGTTGGTGAAGGACCGAAGCACCAATAACCGAGTACTACTATTCGCATGAGGCGCTTGTTGGATAAGTGACATGAGTAAGATCAAATCCATGGGACATCTTGTTTTAAAATTAAGGTTATTAACAACTTGAATCAGTGTAAAAATCCAGCAGGTATTTAAAGAAGAGATATTCGTGATACAGCCTATCCCTATACGACTGATTTTAATATATACCTTTATTATGTTCCTCTTTCATATCTAAGTGTCAGGAAGTAGCATATTTCGAAACAGCATCTAATTTTGGACAGCCATGCACCTCTCACTTCCAAGTACTCCTCCGACCTGCAACGTACACTCAGCTTTCTTGACTTCCTCACCCTTCACCTTCTTCACCGGATTCCTCAGTTAGCCGCTAGATGGCAACAGCATAAACGCGGAAAATGCTTCTTTTGACTTCTAGGTAAGCACGTGACGCATTTAATTAACTGTTTCTAAACTGTCGACTGGGAAGCAGCTTGTCTCCAGTGCTAACCTGTTGCGTTGTGCTCTACAGTCTTGCATCTCTCAAATATAATAAATATTCAACCACAAACAAAACAATTATTGATTACAATGTTTTATTGTGTTTTATTAATGTTTAAGCCCATTTATTTGACCCTAAACTGAGCATTAAATTAATATATGAAAAAGATTAATTGGTGATCAGTGAATGATATTTCGAAGGCTGATGAATGCTTCTGTTTCCTAGTGTGAATGATGGGGCACTGAAAAGTAGACCTACAAAAAGTTGCACTCAAGTTGTGAAGTTCAAACACGTAGCGTAATGCAAGAGCTTAGCCTCCGTCCTGATTGGCTTTCTTATTTCCTGAACCGACCTCCGCTGAATCGTGCAGCGCATCAGAAAACTTCGGTGCACATTGATCACTTGCAGCTTTGGGAGGTAAGTTTATATACATGTAAAGTACATATATATTATTGTTTGTAATTCAATTCGTGGGTATCACTTCGACGTATGCTCGTTAGAATGCGATTTTAACGAAAAGTTCCAACGCTGAAAGTGAAAACTTCAAATAGCCCAATGAAACTTAAATTGTGCGATTTACTTAGGGTTGGAAGGTGGGTGAAACCTCAAATGGCAGTAAAGCGCATTACATTCGTTTGACTGTGATGTAGAATAAGATATGCTTTTCATAACTGTTGAACACGGAGATCAGAGATTGTGTAGCTGTTGCTAAATTAGAATGTAGTAAGACTATGAAAAGCATCCGCAATGCCGTCGCATCCTGTCCTATCATGTCTACGGCATGTCGGAAACATCCAGTCTTGGTAGGCTTATATTTGTTCTCGTTTCTTGTTTTTGATAATGAAAAATATATACTTGTGCACCCCCCCCAGCCGCCAACTTTTTCTGTGCTTTAAACGAACATTTTTCTATCTTTAGTTGACTTACACATCTATCCTATAAAAAGGGAAAGTAAAAATTCACACTTTTTGAATTACAAGGTTACGTTACGCCACTAGATCAATATGACATGATTATGGAAAAACAAATCAAATCTTGCATATAAAATAGCCGTCAGTTTAAAGCAAATGGACAAGGAATTTGCCACTGAGTCTTAAGGAATCTTATCTTGATAAATTCAAGTTATATTGTCCAGACTTTTTCGTCATATATGGACCGTCTATTTAGTAAAAAAAAAAAAAAAAAAGATGCTTCTTTATTAGGTCCTGCAAGGAAATTAGTAGGCTCTTCAGAACAACAGGAAATGCTTGCACAATGAAGGGAGCTTTTTAGTTAAAGTAGGGGTTCTTCAATAATATTTCTGTTGACCCCTTTGGTAGCCTGGTGAAGCGTACCGACACTTTCCAGCTACATCACATATGCGATATAGCGGCGCTTCTGATAAATGTGACAAGTAGTGACAATCGTTAAGTAGATATCACTACCAACTGTAACTGTGATCACAGGTAGGCTCCTGTTAGTTTTGCCGCGGTTTGCCGCCTGCATTCATATTACTGGAAATTTCAGTTAGAAATTACCGAAGATAAAGATGTAATTTCATAGATCCCGTGACATCTCTCCGCATACCCTAGGTTAATAAACCATGAATTAAATGATCCTTTTATTTTCTACCATGTTTGCTAGCGTCTTAACTGATGACATATCGATAATCGGGACTGTTCCTCTTCGCGCGCTATGCAGGAAGTACAATATCTCAGAAACTTATCTCCTACTGCATGTAGGCCCTAAGTATTATTGTAAAAGAAGAATCGTGCGGTAAATGCATGTAAAACAGCCTGTTCTGTTTTCAGCTTGTGTTAATCCTCATCGGTCTTATTTAAAATTGAGTTTACAAAAGATTACTGTGTTGCTCTGCATTTTATGAAATAAATGAAATCTTTTTGGACCAAAACTGCAGCCGAGATATGATGGTGAAAATTATGACACGTCTCTCATTTGCAATTTACTTCACAATAAAAGTAGAAAATGGGAAGCAACGAAGGAATATGTAGTGCAAAATTGATTGGAATGTTTTATTAATATTAATCATGAATAATGATAGCCTATAAGGGTCTAGCAACAGCAGTCTTTATTACCGACAGCAGTCTTTATTATATCCCCCGAATTTTCTACCTATATTGTATTTTGTTAGTACCAAACAAAACACGATGTTAACCAGAAAAAAACAATATTATCATGCGCAATGCAGTTCTGCCGCCGAATAGTGAAATCGGCATTGTTCTGATGGCGGCAGTAGCAGAAACGAAGCTTCTTCAACGGCCTCTGAACAGGATGTGACACACAAATGCATGATTGTGTGGGGTGTTTGTGTGCGTGTGTGGTGTCTGTCAGCCAGCAGTTTTTTGTTTGATGCTGTAAATGAAGAACTAGTGAATAAGCGATTTTCTGGTCAAGGGAATAGAATATTAATGTATTAAAATGAACTGAGCAGGAAGATGTCTTTTCGGGAATTAACTAGGTATAGAGGCCTAGAATTAACTGAGAGTCACACAGTTGGTTAATGCAGGATTTTCAGGGTAACCATAAATAATCCGCCATGCCACTATGGTCCGTTTCCCCTGCGTTTTGCTGCACATATTCGATGATCCGTAACGTTTTTATTTTCTATCTGCGGCGTTACTCCATCGCTCCACTTGCCTTCGTATCTCAAGGCAAACTGAAAGCGCTCTTTTCAGGAAAAGTATGTGATCAAAGCCTTCCCGCCTCTTAAAAGCAGCTGCCGGGGATGCGGGGCAGTTGTGAGGATGCCTCTGCGCAGAGGCGATCCGTGTGTCTCGGATGGCAGCCCCGCGAAAGAGGCAGGGGGATGCCTGTCTCCGATTCAATGCCGCACCGCCTAAGGCCGAAACCGTTTGGGGGTGAAGTTGTGCAGTTATGTATGATTTATTCATCGTCGCACAACCCGCCGCTTTCCCATTTCACGGAGCTGGGTATCTCTGTCTTACCGCAGCAGGGTCATAAAATCGGATTCGTGATTAAATCGGAGCTTCTGGGTTATTTTGATGGCATTGCCTGCTGGCTTTTCTTGCGGGAAACCGAGGGGTGTAAATGAGACTTAACTGAGTTAGACGCCAGGGGACGGAGTTTAGATGCGGGGCATGGAAGCCGGCGGACAAGTGCTCCCTGTCGGATCAATTTTATCGATTCTTGTGAAAAAAAAAACTATAATTATAATAATACATTAATGTCTCCAATCATCTGACGGTAGAGTCTAACAGGAAACGGAACTAAATATAAGATTCCATAGTAAATCACACAGTTGATTTAGTGAAACGTTTTTGGCAACATTAGGGGTGGATTTTAAGTACACGTACTGAGGCTGCAGACACAATAAGGAGCGCTGCGACGTCACGGACAGGATTCGAACCTGTGCGGGGAAACCCCATTGGATTTCGAGTCCAACGCCTTAACCTCTCGGCCACCGTGACTGCCGCTTCGCATTCATTGTCATGGGAATGAGGTTTGACAGTGTTTTTACGGCGTGTTGGCCACTGCATTATTTAAAGATGAGTGTCAATTGTTTTTAAGAACGCCCATAGCGCAGCTGAATGAATAGACAGACGGAGTCCCATTCATTTATTATGGGTCGGGCTGTGCCGTAACAGTTTACAGAGACCTTTTCTCCTCGCTGCGTGAGGTGCTTCTCCGCCTGGGACCCTGGTTCACCGCAGCGGCGCGATGGAGAGGCGCGTCTCACACCGGCGCTGGGGGCAGTGTGGGGACGCTGAAGCCAGTCCCCCCCCTCCCCGGTACTGGCGGGTCTGTGATTAACTCATGAAGTGTAATTCTACGGGTTGGTGTGTTAATGTCAGAGAAAAAAATATAGCGTACAGCCTTGGGGAAGAATGTCTTAATTCAGCATGCTCCGGTTTCGTTTATTGTCATTTTGTTGTTTCTTTGGTCTTTATTTTGTTGTTTTTACGGCTTCATTCATAGCTAAATGTAACTACCGATATCTATATTCAAATGATAAAATCCCGCTTTGCATTAGGATGAGCAAATCCTATCAATTTAAATTCTTAACGCGACAAAAATACGAAAAGATTTTTAAAAAAGTGCCTGTCTTCCTTTCACTTAACCTGACTTTTCAAGTGATGTGGGTTAGATAACTAATTTAGTAGTAAATCGTATCTTGAGATAAAATATGCGGCAGGCGAGCAGTCACGCATAATCGAAGTGGGCTTTGTGTTGCAGCCTGACAAATTAGTTAATATCGCTTCATAAAACACTTCGGGGAGATGCAAAGTTAGTGTCGCGCGTTCCATTGTTATTCCCTTTTTATCGGTGTCGGACAGACCCCGGACCCACGTGGGCATTTAGGCTCAGGTGCCCTGAGCTTTGCTGTTACCATGGAGACCCGGTCCGCATGTAAAATCGGCATCAGGTTGGCGGTGACGTCACGGCCATCCGCGGCAGCCTACCGATGTCCGGTTGGGTTGCACGTGGGGATGCCTTTCTTTCTCCTGGCTCACCTCTTTCATCTGCCCGAAAACAGGGATGCTGGGTCACCTGGCTGCCGTTCCCACGCTTGATGAAGGTTGTGAGGTCATTAAAAGAAAAAAAATCTTGCATACACAAAGAGGCTGTTACAGGTGACCCAAGTGTGTGCCTCTGTCTGTGCCTATTGTGCTAGCAGAGCGCAACCGTGAGGGCAGCCCCTGTCACTGACCGCAATTCGATTTCTCAACCGAAAAGGCCAAAAGTCAAAATGGTGAAGGAGTTGCAGCCAGCACTTTGGCATCTGGGGCTTTTCAGGCAGCCGTGCAGCTTTGACCTTACACAGCAACGGCAAGATAACTCTGGGATCACAGAACTTGTGGGATCCTTTTTATTTTTTGCAGGAGTACCTCGACTTACGATGCCAAGCTCTGTGTTTTCTGTCTCGACCTCCCACGAGCGTGATGGGATACCCCACGGGGGAGCGGGCGCTGGCTCAAATTGTCGGGGGTTGGTGGAGGAGGGTCCCTTGTTGACAAATGGAGGGGTGGAGCCAGGCTGTAAGCTGACAGGTCCTGTGTGCAATAAGAAGGGAAGGGTCCTCTTTATATTTGCCGGCCAGACTTGGATGCCGCTGCTGCTTAAGCGAAACAGAGGGAGGGAGGG
>JABFEA020000048.1:17304164-17325482 GCA_019775915.2 Cyphomyrus plagiostoma | reverse complement strand
GTGTGTGTGTGTGTGTGTGTGTGTGTGTGTGTGTGTGTGTGTGTGTGTGTGTGTGTGTGTGTGTGTGTGTGTGGGGCGGTGGGGGGGCAGAGATTACATTTATATTACATTGTGGGGACCAGATGTCCCCCACATTGTGATATAAACCAGTAACATTATGGGGATCATTTTTCAGGTCGCCACAAAGATCTGTCCATGCAGTCAAAAAACAAAACATGCCACGTATTTTGTTTGGTTACTTATGCTTACGTTTAGGGCTGGGTAGGGGTTAAGGTCATCATATTGCAATTAGAGTTTTCCCCATAGAAGTGAATGGAGAGTCCCCACAATGATATAATTTCAAACCTGTGGGTGTGTAACAGTCTCCTCACACGTCAGCATACCCGTGAATTACCCTCCACACCTTTACTATGAATGACGGGGTGTGATGCTGTGTGATGCAGTGCACGCTCTGCGATTTCGGCTCATGGCCCGAGCCAGCCGCCCTCACGCATGCCGACCCCCCCCATCCCCCCCCGCTCAGATCACGCCCGGCAAATCACCAAGTCTGCGATGAGGAAGCCCACCATCGATAAGCTGCTGTCCGCCAGGGAGACGGATATCAGCAACTTCGTGAGCTTCATCACCAAGGACTCCATCCAGAAGTCCCTCAAGCTGTATCTGGAGAACCTCCGAAAGAAAAAGGCATAGGTGGGGGTCCCCTCCGACCCTGAATTTGATAGTGATACCCTGTGACTCATCCCTTATCATTGGTGTGTGTGTAAGGAGTACTCTTATCGCTATACTTAATCGTTAGTATTAAGGTAGTACCTGAATACTCTTCTAACAGACTAATCATAAGCCTACAATTACAGGTTCTCCTTTTTGTAGATATAGAAATCAAACATAAAATCAATAGTAAACAATACACATCTTTGAAAGCCAAGGAGGAAACGCTGAATAAACCCGCTCTCTTTTACTTCTGCTTCTTCTTTTATTGAAAGGAGGCAGTATTAGGCTCTCTTATTGTCACGCCTTGAAGCACACAGGCTTTGGATTTCCTTGGCTTCATTCTTTAATTCGATCACTTCTGGGGATGAGGTTCATGGAATTCCTCAAGCTCCCTTTGAGCTGCACTTCGACAGGAAAGTGGTCACTGACAGCCAGAGCCTAGAAGGAGGAGATACAGTGAGAGGAAGCAGAGGTTCAGCATCTCGGGTGCATGCTCTGAATTTCTGCAGCACTTTAAGGTTCTTCTGGATGGTTCTATCATTTTTTTTGGTTCGACCCATCAGCCCTTGTTCTGATGGCAGTGTGGGCTTGCTTACCAGGGTTTGGCTCAGTTTCAGTGCAGTCATGAAGTCATAAACGGCCGCAGACCCTGGAACCACGTACTGCATCATTGTTGCCGTGGCGACAATTCTGATTCACATTTAAAAAGAAATGAGGACCAATGAGGTTGAAAGCTGGCGTGCTGGACAGTGTTGCGGTACTGGTACGTCTCTCTGGCCGCTCACCGGTCATACGGGCACTCCGTGTCGGTCACTGTGGTGTCTGCATTGCTGGGGATCAGCCAGTGGTAACTTCGGTCTGTGTGAAGTCGGATCTGCTCCCAGTCTGATTCAAGGACGTAGTTACAACCAGCATTGAAGTCTCCTAAAAGCAGTATATTCTACAAAAAAACAAGGCACTGCTAGCATGTTTTTATGCGGTGTACTATTTGCAAAAATGGTTACAGAAGTTATACCATAATTCCTCAGAATCTGGTCGCTATATAGTGATAAATATGATGAATATCTTAATAAAGAGCATTGGCAGCACCCAAATCAGTAGAGCATCCATTTCAAAGTGAGAACTGAAAACGCACTGAGATTCATTTAAAAATTCCAGTTTTCATAAACAGTTTGTTCAATATTTGGATCGCAAATTTTCATTTCCACGTGCTGCCATAAACCAAAGGCTTTCGTCATAATCCATTGGGTGCGGCTTTGGACCCACATCTGTGCCTAAGAAGCTCCTGGTCTCTTCAACGACGTCGTAAAGGGCGTCGATTTCCTTCACGGCGGAATCTGGGGAGGTGTGCTGGGGGATGAGTGCGAAGTCCGGTACACCTGGAACGTCATACAGGCATGACGCTGATGGTTAAACTGTGGGTAAGGGCTGTGCATAGTCCATGATGTGCCCATGGGGAATGTGGGTAATGAAGTCACTGTGTGATCAAAGGGTTAAACCCTGTTTTTTTGTCTCCTGAATTAAGATTATGATCAGAAATAAATGTGAAAATGCCTGTGTGTGGTTGGGTACCCCAGAGAAGCTTAAAGTTTCAGGCTTTGTCTTGAGTTTTATTTAGTTGTTTTAATGTCTCAATTTAATATGAGTGTTAGTGATTAATCTTAGGAATTGATGGTAAATTTTGCTAAGAATTCAGAAATGTAAACTGTTAAAGTGGTTCCGTGCATCGCCCACCAGAACGTTTGGATGAAAACATGACGACAAAGGGCTCGCGGCTGAACGTGTCAGTGGCGCAAGCTTCACAGCCATCGTCGTACAGGAAGTTCTCGACGACGGAGACCATGTCATCTCTACCAAAAGAAAATGCAGAGATGCAGCTTTTATTGTTGGGAAAGGAATGACCAATTTCAATGAACTGTGTCAAATATGTACAATTTACAATCAAGGAAACCTTGTTTTGTGTAAATTTAAATTGTCATAAGGTATGAATTTACCAGATTTAATTCACAGGATTTTTTATTTGACGCGAAGGGTTTACCTGTATATGAAGAGGTATCGTTCCTTGTAGGTGTCTCTGCCAAGTGGCTCACTGACTATGTATTCATAGTGAAACGGTGAGATGCCACTACAACAAAACCAAAAGAGAAGGTCCTTTCAGTACCAACCATGTAGAGCCTATCTGTGAACTGACAGGATGGTTAAGGCAGTGGCCTCTGCTTTGGTAGCTTCCTACCTGTTGACACTCTCCATCAGTTTACGCGTGGCTGTCAAGTCACTGTCTCTCACCTCCTGAATAAGTATGACGTCATACCTGTGGACTATCTGTTACGTATGAAAAGGGAGTCACCAGAACATAATTATTATCAGAGGCCTTATGCATAGATGTATACAGGAACGGTCATGATTTGAAATCTGTGTTACAAAGGGTGGAATAAATGCAGGAGACCGACAAAATAACACCCTCGTCTTTAAATAAAAGACAAAACAGAAGGGGAAGAGAGTGATAGATATCTAATATGCATAAAAGAAAATTTGTCGTCGTCTTTTAATTATCTGCCTTGCGACACTGACCGGGATAAGTAGTTGTATGGTGGGTGGGTGCCTATCCTTAAACCCCCCTCACCCATGGGTTGTGACATTAATGTCCAGATCAACTCACTTTCACAATGATATCAACCAGAGTGCTGTTGGATGCCTTTTTGTCTCCAAAGGTTTTGATGTTGAAGGCACCAATCAGTAAGGATCCGCTGGCTAGATGTAGCCAGGGAAGAATCAGCAAAAAGGAAAAACCCAGCCTCATTCTGCCTGAACAATGAAGCAAAACACAACGTCTTCAGAAACCATCACAGCCAGCTTTATAGATACATTCACTCCATTTTCTTTACAACCGCCCTTAAATAATAGAGGAGACAAACAGAAGTATTATACTGTAACCAATGCCATTTTTTCACATTCTATTCTGCTCCCACTATGCTTCAGAAATGTACGTTGTTTAAATCACAAACAGTCCCCATAATGATTCAGATATAAAACTCTTTTATAAAAGAACATTTTCAAAAATCAATGTTGTTGCCACATTCTTTCTAGTTCTAGTACTTAGGAAGTGTAGAAGTGTCTACCTGCTCCTGATTTTGGGAAGATCTCCTGAATTGAGACGAAGTGTTTTTCCAGCGAGCAGCTTGTTGTATGCGATGAAAGGATCACATGTTCTGGTATTTGAAATCAACAATGCCGTGTGAAAATGCACCATGTGCATGTTGATGAAGGGAGGGTCTTGGTGATAGCGGGGGGCACCCATTGGGGACGGGGGCAGGGGGATCAGTCAAAAATAAACATGTGCAAAGCTTCACATATGGAAGGGCATACAGAAAATATTGGACTTTCAAATGTTTTTTTGCCACAAAAAAGGCAAATACCCCTTTCTGCTGCGTAATGCACTTGTTCAATAGTTTACTGGGAGTCAGAAAGTATTATTTTAAAATATTATTATTTTCTGATTATAAACAGTGAATTTCAAGAATATAAAAATGTACCGTGATATCCTGCAATGAATAAGCAGTTGGAAGATGGTTGAGTGGCTGGAGTAGCTGGATTTGCAGAATTGATCCAAGAATTATGATGTTTTATTGGCCAAGTGCAGTAAGTGAATTTGCTCTTTCAGCCCGTACAAGAATAAAAGTTTGCAACGAATAAAAAACAGGCCATACAAAACTATATGATCAATAAAACAATATAGTTATGTTACATATCTATTTTTATATAGAACCTGACGCACGTAATCATGATAAAAATTCTTCAAAAAATCTAAATCATTGAATTGTTCACCCCCTTATTTCCAATTCTCTTGGGTGGCCTTTCGCGCATTTTTTGTCCTGAAAGGGCCGCCGTACTTCGCAGTGCAGCGCGCCGCCGTTGCACATCGTGGGGACGTTTTCCTGTATTTTTTACTCATTTGTTGTACTAAACGTTAATTTGTATATCTTGTACAGATATGCTAGGATAACACTGAGAAACTGGGTAAGGAAAAACTTTAATGACATGTCGATGTAGCGGTTTCGAAAACCACTGATCCCGATTTCTGTGTCCGTGAATGCCAAAGCGGAGGTGTCATTGTTAGTACTTTAGCTGGTTTCAACAGTTTGGAAATGAAATTTTAGTCTTCTCAGTAACAACGATTCAACCAACTGACAGGTTAATATGAATGAATAAGTTAAACTCTTAGCTGCGCTTTGAGATTTATTTTTTTTGTTGCGAGTTTTACTTATGAAACAATGATGCAACCAGTGATTTTTATTATGTTATTTTATGACGATAGGTGATAGTGAAGACGGGGTTTCGTTTTAAGTGTTTGTTTACGTGTTGGTATGCACCCCTATTGCTGTTTAGCATAGATTATGAATTCATGTGATTGCAGTGTTTTTGGTTGGTCGCCGGTGAACATGCAGGTTACGACACACGGACAGTAGGTTGTCACGTTGTAAAATAATCAAGAAATACCTGGCTAGCTACCATTTAGTTATTTTTTTAGCTGCTTTGTTTTTTTATTATCTTGTTTAATTAAGTGGTCTGAGCATTTGTCTTAAAAGCCGAAATCTTGACTGATACACTAATCACACGCCGGATGAAGCTGATATAGTTACGAGAACTCTCAGCTCCGTTAATAAATGCATTTGCAAGATAATAGCGCGCATACTCGAAACAAAAAGTACGATGGAGTTACAGCGGCGGTCCCTAAACTACCCTCAGCTGTAATAATATGACACTTTGTAACAATGGCTTCTATGGGACCCGAGCACATGTGGGTAATTTTGGGCTTTACGGATCGCGCGAGAGTCACAAATGTCTCACCTACCGTCAGACTGAAAAGGCCCAAGGATGATGCCGCTTTCTGTTTTTATTATATTAAAATTAGACACCTTGCATATATATTATGAATTTAACCTGTTCTCCACCGGTTACAGCTTCTCCTATTGCTGACTATAATTGAGGCGTAAAAGATTCGCGTCGAAATTATTAGAGTAAGTGTAATTAAATTAAGTGTTCGTGGGATATTCAAATATAAAACCAGTCCCTTACTCATGCAATTATTTTGGGTTTTTATGTTTGGCTAAAGTTTCATGTCATACCTGCACAACATCGTTTGGTAAAGGTGTATATTGTGGGCATGGTTATGTATTCATTTACAAATGGACTTTCACAGACTGCCTCATTTTGTGTGACACTGACTCACGTTGCTCCCCCCCGCCTCCCCCAGACTGGCCATGAGTGACATTCGCCATTCCCTGCTGAGACGGGATGCCCTGAGTGCTGCCAAGGAGGTGCTCTACCACCTTGACATCTACTTCAGCAGCCAGTTGCAAAGCACGGCGCTGCCCATCGTGGATAAGGCCACCATCGAGCTGGTGGAGGACTTCATCTTCCACGTCCCCAAGGACCGCGGAGTCCAGCTCAAAGTGAGCCCCACCCACCTCCACAGACAAAGCGACCCCGGTTTTGTGGTTCCTTAGGACCTTAGATTCATTTCGAGTGGAGGTGGTATTGGGTGACTACTCGATTTACAGAGGAAGTTTTAGCATTTGCATCTGAGATTGTCTTCCAGGAACCTGGCACCCCATGGTCCAAAATCCAGATTTCCCCATAGATATCATGCTGTATTCCTGTGTGAGACTTGAGCCCCGTATCATCCTGTGAATTAAAAGTAATTGTTAAACTTGAGGTTTAGTTACATATCATCCAGTATAACTTTTTAGGAGACATTTTAACTGAAAGTGACTTGCGTTTTTGATAGAGCATGGTCAGACAGTCCCTGGAGCGATTAGAGGTTCAGGGTAGGGTCTTGATCGAGGGCCCAGCAGTGACATCACTCTGCTGACCCAGAGACTTGAACCAACAGGCTTGTGATCACAGGTTCAGCGCCCAAACCCACTGGGGACCCATAACTCTTTATAATTTGGGGGGGGGGGTAATTCATATATATCGGGCATGCTACAAGGTGAAAGTATAAATTACTGTCACCAAACACGTTCAGAATAAATGATACACCCCCCCCCCGGTCCCACAGAGGATGAGCTCCCTGCAGGAGCTGCAGCTGCTGGAGATCATGTGCAGTTACTTCCAGGAGCAGAGCAAAGACGCCGTCCGCCAGCTCATCTTCTCAGCCCTGTTCAGCCCCCAGGGCAACAAGGCTGACGACAGCCGCATGGCCATGCTGGGCAAGCTGGTTTCCATGGCGGTGGCCGTGTGCCGCGTGCCCATCCTGGAGTGCGCCGCCTCCTGGCTGCAGGTGTGTGAAGGTCGGGGGGGGGGGGGTGTTGTCTCTGGCTTTGACGACAGTGGACTGTGAAGCTGAATGCTGCACGCATGCTTCTAAGTAATGCTTGTGTCAACACTTACTGCCTTTGATGTCTAACGAGGTTAATTATGCCAGTAAATATTTAAGTTGCTGTATTTAACACAAGGCCATGAGGATGGAGCAGCTGGCAAGTTAGATAAGCGCCGTCTGACTGGTGGCTCCTTTTTTGTGGCCCCCCCACCTCACCCCCTTCCCCAGAGGACCCATGCGCTCTACTGCGTGCGGCTGGCTAAGGTCCTGGTGGACGATTACTGCAGCCTGGTACCTGGATCCCTGCAGACCCTGCAGCACATCTACACAGCCAGCCCGCGATTCTGCTGCCAGTTCATCACGGCCGTCACGGCGCTCTACGACTTCTCCTCAGGTACCCCACCCCAACCCTCGCCGGGGCGGCCTAACTGCCAACTGCAGCAGAGCAGTGGCCTTGTTAAAGACATGAGCAGGATTACTGGCCACCAGGTCAATCCATCCATCCATAACCATCCAATCAGGCCCGAATCGGGGAAACACGGGGAGCAGGGCAGGGGACACCCAGAGTGGGATGTCAGTCCATCGCAGGCCACATAGTCGTGCACTATGGACAATTTACAGATACTAATGGTGAATGTGTACCATGTTAACGCCTAGGAAGGTCCAGGGGTGGTGAACAGGCAGCTCGGGTCTCAATCAGCCAATAGCAGTAGGTACCCAGAAGTGGAGTTCAGAACCACTGCTTTATTATTGGCTGATGGTGAGGTCATCCCAGAAACCCACACCCACAGCAGCTCTCCCTGGATCAGGTTCGCCATCCCTGTCTTAGACCTTAACTAACAACCTTCAGGTTAAAAAGTCCTTGCTTTTGAACAATGTCGCCCCTATAGCTCAGCTTGCTGAAGGCCCTTCGCTGCTCATTTCATCCCGTACGTTTTACACATTGTGGTGACGGATGTGGAGGATTCATTCTTTCGGTTGGTTGGTTTCTCCTACAGAGGATTTGATCCCTTCCCCTGGCCTGCTGGAGATGGTGGTCACCTGGATTGTGGACGATCCCAGGCTCACGCTCATCACGTTCCTCAACATGCCCATTTCGGCCAGCCTGCCGCTGGGCTCGCTGGGGGTGACGCCCTTGTTGGGCCTGGTGCGCTGGTGTGTCAAGGCCCCACTGGCCAAGCGGGCCAAGGAGTCTGCACCGGCTGCCGACACAGAGTCCTTCTACTCAAAGCTGCACCTGGGTGTCCTGCAGATCCTCCTGATGCTCCAGGTGCACCTGACCGAGAAGAACCTGTTTGGGCGGCTCGAGCTGCTGCAGTTCGAACATGTGGTGCAGCTGGTGGAGGAGCTGAACCCCCTCAACGCCTCCAGGGAAATCGAGCTGTCCCTCAACCGGCTGGCTCAGGTGCTGCAGGTCTCCTTGTCGGCTGGGGCCCTGCTGTGTACGAGAGGTGGGTTCGGAGTCCATCACGCGCCGGCGCTCCTTGGGTTTCCATTCAGACTTTTGACGGCCTGTTCCTTTCCTCCACAGAGGACCTCAGGTCTCTGTGTTCCAGGTTACCGCACAACAAGTAAGTCGTCGGCATCGTATCTTTAGATCCGGGGTGCAGGGATCCATTTTGATTTGACTCCAGATCGCTGTGACCCTAATTGCATGAGCAGCCTTGTGGGAATGACTGGCAGAATGGCTGGGTGACTTATCTTGTGATTGGTGCATGCTGATTTTTGAATGCCGCGGCCTCCGCCCCGCCCCCCCCCCAGCCAAACTAGACCTAGGACTGCTCTCTTCCCTCAAACGAAAAAGAGGTCGATGTCATTAAAATAATTAAGATGCAGACCTACTGTTTAGAGCTCTTACCACGGTGACCTTACATGACACCCTTGTAAAGAAGAGGTCTTGATTTCCTGTATTGTCCCTCCCCAGCCTGCTTCAGCTGGTCATGTCCGGTCCAGTCCAGCAGCCGCCTCACTCTCCTTTTCAGCCCGGATTTTACCCTCACATCCACACGCCACCGCTGGGATACCCTCCTCGTCCCTCTCCCCCTGCCCACAGCACGCACCCATCTCACCCAGCGCCACAGTTCCTCCCCGGGATGTCCTTCCCCTACCGCCCCATCCGTTGACCACGCCCCCTCACCTATTTGTAAAGATCAGCGGCATGTATGTATGTATATTGGCTCACATTGTTATTGTACTAAACATGGAGGTTTTGTAACAAAATTATATGTAGGGTCTTGCAGCAAAAGCTAATAAGCTGTGAAAGATGAATAAATGTATGGATGTAGAAATGTTATGTTTGAAATATTTAATGTTTCATTTGTTTTATCATATTGTAAAAAAAAAATGACTCTGGGAACATGACTGACTTGTTTAAGTAAACTGGTCAAATTAGTGAATGCATCAAATGTTTCAGATGTCTGACACCAGTATTGTCTCAAGATTTCATTCTGAACAGAGAATTTTATACATTTGCCAAGTCAGAGGAATGGCTTGATATCTAACCTATTTTTGTTGGTATGATTGTAAGCCCAGAAATAGTAAAATATTGTTGTTCTACCAAAGAAACTCCTGTATGTTTGGCTAAAGTGCATGGGATCATACAATTCCTACTTTAAACATTTTTAAAATATAATTTCAGAAAACTATTTTTATTTGGATGTTTATTTTTATGGATGATATTGGTAGAACTGAAGTACTTTGGCACACAAATTTGAGGAAATGACTGTATACACAAGTATATAATTATCGACAACATAATTTCTTGGGCACTTGTAATAAAGATTTAGTTAAAGTTTCAATTTCATTATGATGACTTATTCATGTGGATGTCTTTAAAACTCGGCACAAAAACGTTCCTACATGTTATATAATCACAACATTCACACAAGCATATCAGACAGACACCACAAACTGAGATTCCATGTGCAATGACGTCATGCAGAATATCAGAACGAGGCTGGCTTCCGGTTCGGCGACGGAAGACGACGAGCTTGCCCGGTCGACGGTCGTTACGGAAACCACGGGAGCTAGTGACCGAGACGATCTGGGGCGCTCGTCTGAATGTTAATTTGTCTTGAAGCAGGAAGAAAACGAAAGTTCATGTTTTGCCATGGTTCTGCCGCTACACTGAACGAGCGTTGGGAACGACGAGGGAAACGACGGTTCACATTCTTTTTGCTTTAAGCACAGAAACAAGGCAGGTGGCCAAAACTATTTTGCTAGCCAACATTAGCTGCAGAGCCGAGTGCTACATGCAGCTGTGAATTTGATATTAGACACCTTGCTACTTGTTATTTTTTTTACCCGTTATACTATATACAGCACGTCGACCTTTATGTGAGTTATAGCATCTTCTAAGTACCGCAGTAAATGTTGTGAACTTAAACGACCGGGCGCCCGGAGGTTGCTAATCTTATGCCTAACGTAGTCTCTGGTGCTACGCGGGGGGTCATTCGCTAGTCTGCCGGTTTATAGACAGGGAAATGAAATGCATGAGTCCTACCGGGGGTCCCCCCAGCACCTACTACTTGTCATTCTGCTGAAGCCTCTAGTTAAGCAGGTAAAAAGTACCTTTTGCTCTTTCAGGTGGCTGACCGCAGTAAAAGTGCACCGTTATTCCTGTAGATGTGTGTTAGGGGTTAGTCGGCTCCGGGTGGTGGGTCATTCGTATGGCTAGCGGCGTAGATGATTGTGGTCATTTTGGTTTCTGTTGACTGCTGCGTCCCGCCACGTCCTTGTAAGTGCCAGTATAATCGGCTGCTAAGATGTTCTGCACAGGCATTAAGGTACGAGGTAGGGAATCCCTGTCAGGTGTGGGGTGATTTAACAGTGAAGGAAACGGTATTACCAGCCAGATGTGTCAAGAGCTTCCTGATTATTCAGTGTAACCTGTGTTATAATCTTTGTGTTCATTTATGGGGTTAACACGATGCGGTCTCATCAGTTTAGCGAATTGTCTTTATCTTTTACGCGTCGCTATGTATTCGTGAAAGGACGTATTTGTTATAAGATTTGGAGGAAATTGGTTTTGAACACATAAAGTGCATTGTTACGGGGAATGAACTACAGCTTAATTCACTTTAACGTTGTAAATAATTGTATTAGTTTCAATTGAACTGCACTTATTTTCTTGGTCAGCTTTCATGCACTGTTACAATTGTATGTATAATGGCTTCTCTCTTTTCTGTGATTGTCAAGTTAGAAGTGACAGCCGTTGGCCAATAGGACTCTTATGCTCACCTAAGGACTTCATTATTATTATTATTATTATTATTATTATTATTATTATTATTATTATTATTATCTATGTGTTTATTTATTTATTTGATTGGTTCAGGTGTGAATGACAGACGTGGTGCCCTCTGTGCTCAGTGAGATCAAGCTCCGCCTGCTTTGCCGGGATGACATAGACAGCATCAAGCTGCTGTGTGGTGATTGGTTCCCCATCGAGTGAGTACTGCCCCCCCATTCTACAGCTGAATCCGGTCATCACATCCTGGACCGTATATCATTTACTTAAGAGACCTAATTTATGTGTAATTATGTGGGTCTTACGTACATTCTTAAATTATGCTCATAGTAACTCTGTGTGTATGCTCATTATAACTTTTGTTTAATTGCTTTTTTTGTATTTAGTTTTTTAAGACAACATCACTGCCATAATAATTTACACACCCACTCTGTCCTCCTTCTGACTCTCTTACTGCAGTCTAGTGTATATGTGACCAAGGCAGTGTTTAAACTCTGCTTTGAATAAAATCTCACAAAGCATTGTTATAATCTCTATGACATCACTGTACCATATAATTGTACCTGCCAATCAGGTGAGTTGATCACTTATTAATCTGCTTATCTCTACTTAATTTCCTATAATAGGTCACATCAACATGACCAGTGACTGTCACACTTCGCGCATTAAAGTGCGACACACCAGCCATATGTTACCCATTATTAACAGCGTGTTTCCTAAACAAATTAATCAACACAAGGATGAAATACGGGAAAATAAGTCTGTGCTTGCAACGGTAGCTCCTTTGTTCCAGGTACCCGGACTCATGGTATCACGACATCACCTCAAACAAGAAATTCTTCTCCCTGGCTGCCACCTTCAGAGGTAGCATCATAGGAATGATTGTGGCCGAAATAAAAGGCAGAACGAAAGTGCACAAAGAGGTAGGCAAGGTGTCCACTCAGGGCAGGCTGCCGCTTGGGGGTCCATCATTTTGGATGGGGCATTCAACACCTGTCCTCTGGAGCTGTGTGTGACCAGCGATTAGCTGAAGATCCTTTCAGAGAAACAACCTAATGACTGGCATGGGTCGTTTGTGTTCGCATTTCTCCTTTTTCAGCCTCAAAGTCCTCTAAATGGAGCAACTGGATTGACATAAAGTTCTGTTTTTAGACTGTGATTAATTAGCCTGTACTCTGTGGCCTTGACTTTTTTTTTCCTTCCCAAGCAAAGAGGGACCTCATTACTGTTGGTTGGGTTGGTGATAACCAGCTGATGCTGCTCTTTATTGGTTAGCAGCGATTTTCTGGTCTTACTTAAGATAGTTAACAAGGCAGCAGCTTCTTAGGTTTTGGGATTATGTGCTACCATACCTAACCATGCACAACCGTTTATTGATGTCACTGTAAGGAGTTTTTTTATGTTAAGGCATTTAAACTACTAAGATTCTGGTTCTGTACATGTTTGTACACTACTGCCTATGTTCCGATCATTTCACAGTACGAGAGAACGCAGTGCACACTCCTCATCGCAGGTTGTTTTTTTGCTGTCCTCCTCCTCCTTCTCCACCCTCAGGATGGAGACATCCTGGCCTCTAGCTTTCCTGTCGATACTCAGGTCGCATACATCTTAAGTCTGGGAGTGGTGAAGGAGTTCCGTAAACATGGAATAGGTATGTCACCGGCCTTGTATCCCACGCTGCTTCGAGAACCTCTCTCATAAAGAGTGACGCGGGTGCTTCAGAGAGATAAGCACGTGATTTCTGGCCCTCGCAGGCTCTCTTTTGCTGGACAGTTTGAAGGAGCACATCTCCACTACGGCTCAGGACCACTGCAAGGCCATCTACCTGCATGTGCTGACCACGAACAACACCGCCATCCACTTTTATGAGAACAGATACTTCAAGCAGCACCACTACCTGCCCTATTACTATTCCATACGTGGGGTTCTTAAAGACGGCTTTACTTATGTTCTCTACATTAATGGTGGACACCCTCCCTGGACCATGTTATATCCTTTCCTGCTTTTTTATAGGGCTTTTTACTGTCATAGCGGGAGTTTTACTTGGTTTCGTGTCACTCACACTGGATGACTTATTTTTTTCTTAGTTTGCAGTTGGTCTTTTATGTAAAGCTGTAGTCTCCCGTATTTTTCTGCAGTGATAGCCAAATTTACAGTAATCTGGGGAGCTACTGAACCTTGGATAGATTTTGCCGATTGGGGGGCAGGGGGGTGGCGTGTCGGCTAGGACTGTCTTAAACATCCACCGGTCATCACAGTTGATTGGTTGGCACCCCCTGGTCTGTGATTTTCTTTACCTATTATTTATTGTATGTCTACCATAGCTAGGCTAAACACTCACTTTACTAGCAATGGGAAAATAATCTGCTGAAATGCAAGGTGGGTCTTAATGAAGTAACCAATAGGACGGTGGTTTGGAAGAGTAATTTCTCCCGTCACTAACAACACTCGTGCTGTGAGAAATGCTGCCCCCTGCAGTCCATTATTTCTGGTCTTCATTTATTCAGTGTGGTGAGTTTATTTCTTTTGCAGCTGTTGTTTTTCCTCAGGCGTTCACCGTTCTTAAACTATAATTGCTCAGTTTTTGTCTCTGTGCGTAATCATAAATCAGAAAATACAAGCTATGTCCCAGCAAAGGATATTCTTTATTAGAAAATGTAAAAACAATAATGGATTCATTTTAGTTTATATGGTACGTTTCAGTGACATTAGAGCTGGTTCCACTCCAAAACCGCAACTTAAACAGTGAGGTAGCATGAACCCAGTCACCCTCCAGGACTGATATACAGGAAGTGTTTTTTTTTTCCTTGACATTTCCCCCACTGACTATATCCAACATATTGGCTCCACTCTGGCCAACCTGAGCCCGTGCACCATTCCTCAGAGGATTTATCGGCAGGCTCATAACCTCCTGCGCAGTTTCCTGCCCTGGTCGGGGATCTCGTCGAAGAGCGGCATAGAGTACAGCAGGACCATGTGACCAGGGAGCGGCCAGAGTGGGGGGGGCATATGCTGACCTCGGTGAGTGTCCAGAAAGGCCGCCGCAGATGATGGATGCTCATCTTATTTTAATCTTCCAAGTGCCCCTTCTTAGTCAGGGTGTTACCCGGTGTCACTGGCTCATTCTTCAGAGGGCTCTCTTTTAATAATGAAATTTTTATTCAGTATTATTAGCGTTAGTGGGTTTACCTGCTTTCTTGTGTGAAAGTAAAACATATTTGGATTTAAAATTTAAAATTTAGATGTCTAATGAGAATTATGATTGTATTTACCAGAGCAGTGTAGTATTTCATGATTTATGGCTCTGTTTTTATAAGCATGGTTTGTTCTTTGTTTTAGGAATGGAGTATTATTTTTCTTCCTTTGGAGCCATCATTATTGGTCATCAGGAGTCTCTTGATGAAAGAAGTCCTGAATGCACTCTTGCCTGCTCCCTGCTCAAAGACACAGACAATGTAATATACCTGTACATTATATATACTAATATATGAGCAGATTTTTTTTTCCCACTTGCCATCTGCTTGCATAGTGCAGATTTTTTTTCCCTCCTTCAGTCAGTAATGTGCTGCTATGCAGAGCACCTCTGTATGCCATGTCCACGTTTTTAATGTAGCATTAACACCATAGACGTGCCCATTTGTTTTTAAAGGAAAAAGTATCATATTTAAAGTAGTGAGCGCATTCCTCAGGGCGCACACCCACATAGCCACCCGTCTGACACGACTGTCAACAAAACCGGAGTAGATGAAAGCATCGCTGATGTTCTGCTGACTTTTGTGTGACATTTCATTTCACTGGGTTTCTCCAAATTCTCTGCAATCAGTAGCTCATCCAGAGTGATGCATTTGGGACTGGCAAATGTTTTTGATACGAAACAGTTGTCTGTATGTAATATCCTGCAGTTTTTATTTTGAGATCACGTTGTGCAGTTATTTGCATTTCGTAATAATTATCGCCCTTGTGTAAGGAGATGCATGCCAACCTAACAGTACAAGAGTGAAATGTAATGCAATGTCAAACCAGGGATGTTTATCTAAGACATATGTATGACTCTCTTAAGAATTCTCCACTGGGAGATAATTTAAGGTGACCGTCTGACAGTTTAATGTAGTTATGTCACTGCAGACATAATAACCTTCAGTGTCGTTAAGAAGAAGAGAGCTTGATTTTATCTAGCATTTATTATTAAAGTTAACATTTTAAAAAGAACATGTTCTTCAAATACATTTTAGAAGTTTATATTGTCTTGCATCTGAAAAGTATATGGGCAATGGTTGACATGAGTCATGTGAACCCAGTGAAATCTAGCCTGCCTTTCACAGTTATTTTAGAATTTGTGGTCAGATGCACTGCATTGGGTATGTGTCATTGTCATTACACCGTTTGTTTTTAATGTTGTACAGTATCCCACCGTTTTGATGATAATAGAGTTCTGTTGAACACCCTAACCATTGACTGATAAATATTTTTTGAGTGGGCAATATTTGTTGATATTTTCTCCTCAAATGTATTTGAAGAACCGGTATTGTGGGTATAGCAGTGTCCTGTTTTTTTTAAACTTTCCTTACCCTGTTTTTGTACACAATATACAAATACTTTGTGAGATGTATATCTGTATACAATATTTATATAGGCTTGTACTGATGACAGTTAAAACACCAAAAATATATGAATTCATCCGTTAATATAAGAAAGGCTTGCGTGATAATCGCCTTAAAGCCTATCTTTTCTTTTTTGTAATTGAGCAATTTATTGGTTGCAGCTGATCATTAAATAAGAAAATTACGTTTGCAGCAGTTTCTTCGAATTTTTAGTCTGAATACCGTAATTGCATGTTACGAAGTCGCAGTTCCTATGCTATTCGGAGAAATACGGTGGTATTTACTTTGTGACGTCAGTGTTGAACGAATGGTGCCGCGACGCCCCTTGAAACACGCCCGCGCTCCTGGCATCGGGAGTCGGTAGTTGTGAGTAGTGTGGTTGTTTGTCTTGCTTCGGAAGAGGAAAAAAAAAAACGACCTCTTGAAGTACTCTTTCCACCTAAGGCTAAATCTTGAAATACTTACTTTTCACTAAATAACCTAGATTATAACCGGAAAAAACATTTTCCATCACTTACAACTGCAGAGTCGCTATAAGGTAGGTGACCTTAACTGTCCGTGTAGAAATGACAAATGTTTCATCACGGAATTATCGTATCGTGAAGATAAATTGACACTAAGAAATTTTGAATTTATGTAATGCTTAATAAATCTGTAAGTGTTTTCTGGCTTAAGTTGGGGAAAGCTACTTTCGTTTGCGATGTTCTTTAAAACAACTGGCTGACTACAAAGAAAGCGAAGCGGGCTTCGAAATTTCAACTGGAAAATGTTTGTTCGACGCAATCTAATCTTTACATGCATAATGAAAATAAGCCGAAAGATTTTAAATAATGCCAAGGTGCCCGTTTATTCGTCCAGGCCAGTGGTAAGGAAGTGGTCTGATTGAGTCGGAAAATATTGTGATCTTAGCAGTTAGTGGTGTGTTGCCAAACAGTGCAGAAGACACCTAGTTATTCGTCAGAAGTATATACACAATTTCCTATTAAGCATAATGATGTCCCCATGTGCTCCGTGTACTCAATTTATAAAGCACGCTACGAGTTACTAAAGTGACAGTAACTTTATATTTATATTTGTTAAGCAGTATTGGCTGTGTTTTGTTATTGTGGATTTCTGCTGATCTCGGTACGAAGATGGTGCGCCTCTGTCGTTGCCTGCAACAGATCGTGACGGCTTCCAGGACGGAAAAAAGACACACAGTCCGTTGTTGCTTTTTCAGGCTGGGAAACCAGCGCCAGGAACCGTACCAAGCATAAGAATAGCTGATGGCTATCTGCAGCTTCATAGGGAAAATCCCTAGTACAACTAACATAATTAATCGGTTCGCAAGCAGACCAATCGGCAGCATTACACTGTCGTTTATTTCATCCGATGTTACTAAATTGATACGATTGTATGTGTTTAAACTATTGGAGAAACTTACAATAATGAGTAACTATTGAAGATAATGATGTTCGATTGAGACGGACATCTATGTCTGTCTTTTTTGGCCATTTAGACATCATTTCCTTGAAAGGTGCCCTTTCTTTCACTTTGTGGATGTGGATGTGTTTGGTCTTGATTTTGCAGCAGCTCTCCCAAGATTGCTTTGTTTTCATAGCGTCATTCACACATTCGTTCGGAAGAAAGCCAGTTAGATAGGGTCGAGTCCGGAGCCACAGAAAGATATGCCGGAAACTGTTGCGAGTTTTATGACATTCTCAAGCCTGTGTTTCCCAGAACTACTGGGATGTTTCCTGCAGAACTGATGTTCTGGTTGTTAAAGAGCGACGGATACATGTTTACTAAATAAATGTGACAGCTGTTAACATGATACATTAACATAGCTCAAAGTACAACGTTACCAGTCCCAAGAATGGTAGTATCACAGTATTGTTAGGTGAAATACTCAAGATGTGTAAATGGGCAATTGTCAGTAATCCACAAAAGTAATATGTTTTATCGTTAGTTTTGTGTCGTCCTTTCTCAGTACGGGCTGCCCGTCAGAGCCACAATGGATGGATCCAAATTCCCCAGTGCATGCATTGATGTGTCAGAGTACTTGTGGCGGCAGTTTGGGTGGCTGAGAGTACTTTCCCTAATGCCTGTTTTACTTTCTTCATCCAGATTAGTTGAATTGTCTTTTAATTGATTTATTTGCCGCTCCAGGTCTTCCAATTCCAGGAAGAAGTGCAAGAAAACCACTTTAGTAATGATGAGTGCTGTTTATGGACAGGGGCCCGGAGAGACAGACTTCTGTCATCCAAGGTGTCCAATTTCCAACATTATCCTCCATCTAGATGGACTTTAACACAATGGGTCATATGTGTCAAAGTGCATTAAAACGCTTCCTTTGTACCCATAGATGTTTCCAGACCATAAATACTTAGTCCAGTAGGGAACCAGAAATCATTCATTTTTTGTCATCTTGAGCTGTAGTACAAGACAGATTTTGAAAGATGAAATGAGATACTTAAACTACCAGAAGATGGTGGTTAGTCAATGGACTCTTCACGTACTGGTGGAATCATCGTGAATCAGCTGAATCAGATATTAGTTTCTACAGGCTGGGTAGGGCACCAGCATTTTACTGTGCCTTGCGATTGTGTACTGTATTCATAAATCCTTTGTAGTTTCTGTAACTGATGAAACCCATGTATTAAAATGTCTAGAAAGACTTGAATTGGCTTTATTTTGTTTTGCATGCAACTCGGTAAATACTTTTTCACTTTGATTTTGGAAGGTTTTCTAAAAAGCTATGGCTGACATTCTGGATTTTTCGATTCTCTATTGGTCAGCGTGTGTGTGGCACATCTCTAGCATTGGAGCTGGTCACAATTAGACTGAAATGCTTGGAAATTTCCAACGAATAACAACAACCGTTGACTGGAGGTGTAACGCTTAAAGGGGCTTTGAATGTACTACGCTCGCCTGTCTTATGAAGCGTTTGCCTTGTCTCAGGGCAAACAAATCTAAGGAAGAGTTCTCATTTAAAATATAGAATACGGGCAGGATTTCTCGTTAAGTTACTCGTTGGATTTAAGTTACCCCAGTTTAAATGGACTTCATCTTTGTCTGACCTTCAACTAATTAATCTACTTAAAATTTAGGTGTGATGTTAGAGATTATGGAGACCTGGGATATTGTCACCTTTTTGCAACACCTTATCTCAATTTAAAAGCTACAGCAGCAATGCTACGCAGAGGAAGGAGAACTCTAAGAGGGGCGACTTGGTTCTTATCAGGTGCTGACTTCTCAGCTGAGCTTCCTGAGGTCGTGGGGGCTGCTCGCTGGTTAGTCTTCGGTTCTCCTGAGAAATCTGCGTTTCATTTCTGCACATGTCATTTAATTTGTCTCTGTGAGGTCACCTTAAATTGGAACTTTGCAGTGCGTCTCATCAGGAGAGAGGCTTTAGCTGAAAGTGTTTTGACCTGATTTTTTTTTTTTGTAACAATACTGCTTGGAGTAGTATTCTTTTTTTGTTACTTTTTAACATGTCTCTAGATTTGCTTCATTTTTAGTTTAATTTTTGGTACTATATCATTTTCACAGCGTATCTGATTTGGACGGGCAAAATCAAAGACCTGCTAACTTGGATGAGGACCCTTTCTTTGCAGAGAATCGATAGGCATGGCCAGAGATCTTTCAGGCTGACCCTGGCAGCTGTTTTATTATCGAGCCGATCTTTTTATTAACAGGGTTTTCCAGGTTAACTCTGAGGCTCAGTAGTACCTGTAGTTAGTTGCATGTTCTTAGTGGCTCAGTGTTTATGAACAGATGGCTGTCTCCAGAACCAGAGTCATGTGACATAGCGTGGCGTCTGCTCGAATGCCTGTACTTGGTGGACATGGGATCATAAATATCTGAAGGAAGGTCACCTTATCGTTTGGTTTTGCTGCTTGGCGTGATGGAGGTGACCACGGCTGATGAGACATGTTCTAAGCAAGCATTTAACATGTGATATGTTAATGTAAAATATCGTCTGGAAAGTTGCTGTCCCGCATTGTTTTGTATTTTGATATGTGGTATATAGTGTTCAGAGACACATTGGGTTTCCCTGTTCATAAATATTCGACCACAACATTTCAAATATCCATCCATCCATTACCTAACCTCTTATCTTGGTTAGTGGGGACCTCGAGCCTATCCCAGGCAGCGAAGTGCACAGGCCTGGGGAGGCCTATATCTTGGATGGAACACCATCGCTTTCAAAACATGTCCGAAGATATGAAAACAAACTAAAATAACAGCAGTAAATATTCTCAGAAATCTCATTAAACTTGTTTGCCTTGTACCTAAACAAGGACAAAGGAGTTAGACTATCTTTTTCTGGCCCTTGGGTGGTGCCGTGATGATTGTTCTTCCTGATAGGCACATGGCGAGCTAACCGTTATCCTGAAATCAATCCAAAAGGTCCCTATTTTCCATAGAATGACCCAAGAATTTTTTGGCCCTCGCTCCTTTTGAACAGGAACTGTGGAGCCAAGGTCAGCATTCCTACAATCCTCGAGTACGAACACTACTTGTGACGATAATAATCCCAGTGGGGTAATTCTTATATATTATTTTAGGGTAATTTTAAATTCTCACCAGAATTTTAAATTCGAACCTTTTACTGAAGCCGCCTTGGGTTAAGTGGTCATTGTAACAAAAAATATGCTTATAAAGTTTTTGACCATATTTGTAATATACTGTGCATAGTTACCTTCAACAAGTTAACCCTTATCCATTACCTCACTGCTTGTTGCTAACTTGCCATAAATTCCCCTGGCCATATTTTAGAGTGTTTACATGGAAGGACATCACTTGTAACATTAAGATTGGGCAACTATGGTGCAGTTTGGTACTTATGAAGTTTACATTAATCTTCTAAAACATTTTACTTTATCTGTGTGGGGTTTTAGTGCTTTCTGTGTTAGTTTAATTTTAGGTGTCACCTTTACATTTAACCAAAAGCAAACTGACGTGACCTTCTTTATTCTTTAATTGAAGTGTGCAAAGCTTTAATCTCGAGCTCGTGCCGAGTCGTGAGTCAGCATCTGATTGCTTGCTCCTGAGGATTAAAAGATTAAACCATCCTGACATTTAGCTCTCGTAATTATTGGCACATTCCTGATAAAGGTTAGTAATGAGTAATAACAGGTTGTTGGGATATCATTGCTTTGTTGCTGTAAGAGAAATTTTCTCATCATAGCATTTATTTATAAAGGTTTGATTGTCATTCTTAGTCTCGAAGTGAAAATAGCCACATAGGTTGAAGGTTGATTCCTTTGGAAAAAGATAAACATTTTTTTGTGGAAGAACCATTTCAAGGTTCATGTTTTGTGCTTATGAAATTTGCTCAGGTAAAAAAAAAAAAAAAAGTTTTGTCCTTTCTTTGATGGGTCTATGATAGAGATCCACCAGACCGGCAGGCAAACAAGACGTTTTTCAGCCACATTCAGTGTGTGTGTGTG